>JANAKD010000858.1:0-12133 GCA_027627215.1 Lecanicillium saksenae | reverse complement strand
GGGCGGCAGCGTGCAGGCGCATCGTCTCGGTGATGACCTGCTCGAGGTAGGGCAGCTCACGGGTGTCGGCCTCGGTGAAGTCGTCGGGGAGGGTGGCCACCTCGGCGGCCAGCTTATCGCGAATGTCGGGACGCTGGGAGACGGCCCAGGTAAGGTAGGTGAGGGTGTTGCTGGTGGTGTCGGAGCCGGCGACGATGTAGGTCTGGGCGTTGACGACGACCTCCTCCTCGGTCAGCGTATCGTCATCCTTGGCCTTGAAAACCTTGGAGAAGAGCGTGTCCTTGGCCTTTTCGTCACCAGAGAGGAGGGCTTCCTTCTGGCGAGCAATGGACTGGATGGCATAGTTGCGCATGCGCTTACCGCCCTCAATGGCGTTGTCGACAATGGGGATGGTGATGTACTGAGCGAGCTTGGTGAGACCGGGGACAAGCAGGCGGATACCGGCAAACTTGTTGACGGAAAGAATATCTTCAAAGTATTGGTTCTTCTATTGGACGATAAAAAGATTATGCATTAGCAACGCGTCGTAGTGATGGGCGGTCGGTTTCAAGTGTAAGCTTACCTTGCCGCTCTCAATCATGTTGAACGAGGAGCCAAAAGTCAGATCACCAAGGGTGTCGGTCGTAAAGAAAAACCACCACTTGTAGACATCGATGGCTCCACGGGTCTGGAGCTCCTCGCCCATCTTGTAGACGGCGGCGGTGGCACGCGAGTAGACATCGGGGATGGCGGTCTTGAGGGAGGACTCGGACATGGGCGAGGCTAAGAGGCGGCGGTAGCGGCGATGCAGGTCAACGTCGCTGGTGTTGAACATGGAATCAACCTTGCTAGGAGCCAAGGCGCGGTAGGCGGGGTGCTTGAGGAAGGTCTCCTTGTGGCCGTAAACCTTCTTGACGTCGTCAATCTCAGCGATGCTGATCTCGTTGGGGGCAGTGCGGACGATGCGGCCTGGGTGACGTCAGTATTGTTTTCTTGGGTATCTAGCGCGAAGCTGCAGTTTGTCCTACCGTATTTTTGGTGCAGCTTGTGAGCGTGTCCAGGAGTGAAACCCTTGAACATGGACATTTGGTTGGGAAGACCGGTGAACAGTGTGTACCAAGGACCAGGCACCTTTGAGATTGGGTCGCGGAAGACGGCAATGAGTTTCTAATATGGTTGTTAGCAGGTTTGCCTCGAAGACATGCTACCAACAAAACTAACGGCGAGCACCCAGACGGTGGCCACGGCCGCGAGGGCCAGATACAGGTTTACACCCTTCAATAGTTGCAGCTCCATTGTAGATGTGTATGTGATGTGGGGATGAAAAAAAGAAAAAGACTTGATACGCTGTGGTAAAACAAAACCGGAGATGAGGTGGGAGGAGCTTGGATATATATACAGAGATTGCATGGAAATATTCAAGTTTATGTATCAACTAACCGCCCGCCATATGAACGCATGGATTGAGGGGGGGCGTGTGGTGTGGGAGGTATGCGGGAAAAGATGGGGCATGGCGAAAAAGAGACAGAGCCAACTAGCTCAGCCCAATGGCGCAGAAAATGTGCATCACCCATACTTTGGTTGGCCAAGCGGGAGGGAGGGTCAGCCGTGCTGGCCTTGTCTTGGAGCCTGGTTGCGTATGTTCTACCCTTCGCGACCGCGAAGGCGCGAGAATACAACGAACCAAGCCGAGCGCCGGGGCCAAAATAGCCAGGCCCCAGCGCTAAAAAGTCCCCTCCTACAAATCTAGTGGGTAAGAATAACTAGTTTGGGTCTTGGGGGAGGTTGGTGGTGTGCTGCAGCCGGCACGGCCTCACCTGCGTATGACGGCGGCGCCTTGCCAGTACGGTGTAGGTGTCGATCGTTAGTGGCTTCGGATATCGATGACAAGGAGCGATTTCCAAAATGGAGTCTGCATCAGAAGCAGCAGACAAATAAGAGCGGGAGGCGAAGTGGTCCCAGTACACGCGTCCACTACGTATGCGACAAGGACTCAAACCCCGTTCTCGTGCAAAGCAGAAACAGCTTGCTTGCTCGTGAGCACACGCGGACGGGATTGGGCGAAGGGGTCCTGGTGCGGTTGTGGTTGAAGCTGTGCAAAGGGTTGGTCTGGCCTGAATCCCGGTCCTAGTTCCCACCTCGAGGCTGTGGTGCCACATCAGCCTTGTGCTTTCCTTGTGGTGGTTGGAGGGGGAGGCTCCGCCAGCAAAAAACAAGCCTCAAGAGAATAATCGCTAGGCAAGCTTAGCTCGTTCTTGTCCTTTCTGTGTGGACCCCGGTGTGTCTGTGTGTGTGTGAGCAGGAGTTGGGACACTTGGGCCTGCCAGAAGGTGTCAGTACCAGAGTACTGGAAAGACTGATGATACGAGATGCATGGCGCCGCCGGGCAGCGAGAGTGCGAGATGCAGGACTCAACTCGCCGCCCGACAGCCGGTGGACGTAGTCCTCTTTCGCTCTCTTTCTCTTCTCAGCCCCCATTTGTCGCTCTCGGTTGCCCACACACACACACACACACACCTGCTAACGCCACCCACATCAGATGTTCCCATATCTTCTCTTTCGCTGCGTGATGAGCAGCTTTAACCAAAGACAGCAACATGCTCGAAATCGCCTGCAGCTTCCCACCAATGAACACCCCTGAAGGATTGCCAGGACAGGCCGCCATCGATCCGTCCTACCCGCTTACGCCCCCTCAGGGGAGGGGAGAATGTGGGTGCCGGTGCGCCGATGATGTGGGTGTAAGCTAAAAAAGACCGAAACCTCTTCTCAGGGAGAAACCCCTTGCCAAGAGGAGAACCGTATTTGCTGTTTAGCATCGCAGATACGCTTGAAATGTTTATCCGGCGGGTTTTTGGCGAGGTCGCAGCTGACAGCCTGCGAGTCGCAATGCCATTGATCGCCGCTCAGCAACTACGGCTCGCACTGGTCGCTTCTGTTGTACTTGAAACATCTGGCATGATACTCTGAGACACACGTTGCTAAAAGCGAAAAAAAAAAGTCAATCGCGACATGCATGCCCGTTTGGGCTTCTAGAAAGATCTCCTAATGTAACCCTCTTTTCGAGTTCGTCTCTTCTTATGCATGTGGGCACTCAAGCTCAACACAGCAGACAAAAGCGCCATCGTCCAACTGTGGAATACAACGCGACACTTCTCCTCTCCCCAATTAACAATTCATTCACTTGAAAAGATGCTAGAGTTTCTTCACGCGCTCAGCATTTTAGCCTTACAGTAGTGTCGCCAACCAGTAAGAAAACAGCGCTCCGCGCAGCCGTCCAAAATCCCACTTGGTGTCAGCACGCCAGTCCGCGCCGCGGGGTGGGAGTGGGTGCAGCGAAGCAAAACTCCGACGCCGTTTCCTGGAAAATCCCCTATTCTTGTAGGCTTCCTGTCGATCGGTTAATTCGGTATGGCTTATGCCAAGCCGCGCGTCGTTATTCTGGGAGCAAAAGGCTGCTGATGTGGCTTCACTCATAATGTTTTGGTTCCTACCTATGCGTCGGTGGTTTTTTCGTTTACTTAGTGTCTGCTAAAAAGGATGAGTGCTGATACCATCAACACCAGCGAGACTATTCCCGCATCTTTAGATTATTGTTCTGTAGAGGATTTTCCTTTTAGCTCTGCATTAAGGCTTAAAGCATCATTTGGTTATTCCCTGGCTCTGCTGCATACACCCGCTTATCGTCTTACGTCAACGCAAAGGTCCGTACGAGTTTATGAACTGGTTCTTCTGCTGCGCGGTAAATTGATGTAGAAGCTTGATGAGCAATACGCGGAGAATGGGCGTCCAACGTCGCACAAACTGCCCGATTCAAAGCTGAGAAAATGCATGGCTCCCCTGTTCTGACGGTGAAACCCTTGCGGTGCCTGTGCCCGTTGTCGGTGCGTCTGCTCTGGAACCGGGATCGGCACGGCAAAAGTGGCGAGGCACCCTCACGCACCTGGCCCAGGTTGCGGCATTTGAGGAAAAGATGTGCCAAGAGCTGAATAGCTAGTTCTGGTGACTTTTTGGCGAATGTTGTTGCAAAAAAGAGTTTACAGTGAGGCCTCGTTTTTCTCGTATGGGAGCTGAATGACAGCGGCATCTTCCCCGTCTTTGACCAAAGAATGCCGGGCATCACCGGTTAAAACGGCATTGGAGACACACAAATGTCGACACGTGCGGGTGGACTTGGTCCGCCGCGCGTTCTGCACAGGAAATGAACAGTTGCTTTTCCAACCTCTTTATCCTTTTGGCTTAGTTTGCGCTCCTGTGCTGTCGGGCGGCCTCGTCCTCTGGCGCCGGTTCGCAGGACTGCCCGTTTGGGTGAACGAGGGACCGTCCCGGAGAGCTTGCCAATGGCTCTTCAATAGTAAAAGCGACACCTGGCACCAAAATACAAAATCAGTCTTGGATCTCACCTGCGTCTTGCGAGTTCCGCACAGCATGACGCGGCATACCCAGGCAGTATTCTGCCGTAACAGAGTCTACCACGCTCGGACTTGATTCTCGGAGTTGAGCAGGAACTATGATTACTGCCATTGACATTTGTAAAGTTTATTATCATGGTTAATTGAGCCCGGCGATGCCTCGGGGAACAGTTTGGTGATCCCCAGAAACGACTGCAAACGTGCACGCAGGAACATGCAGGCGCAGATCCGGCTACAGAGTCTAAAAGCGTATCTTGTTAACAACGTTACAACCCGTTCTATTTAAGCTTGATAAACATGGATTCTAGAAAAGAAACGGTGAGTTCATCGCTTCATGCAAACGTGGCCGGCCACGTTGCTCTCCCAGCAACGGCGCGGATGCGCGCTGCCGTATGTGTGTGCACACAACGCCTGCGGGACACTGCGCCCCCGTTCGTGCGTCCTTTTCCGGGGGGCAAAGCGGGATGAACATGTAGATGCAGATTCTCTCAATTCACACCCTTTTGTCTTTAAAATCACAATTTAACTCTGCATCTATGTCTCGCGTGGGCTATGCAACCCATTGTTGGCTCCAGAAGGCCTCGGCACCCGACATTTGCGTGCCTCTGACGACATTACAGAACAAATCGAGAATGTTCAATAAGCAAGCTTACATGGTAGAATTCACTGCGCCTTTTTTTTTTACCGTCCCCGGAGCTCAGAAAAGAATTTCGGCCATACCACGGGCGGCCCTCCCACCTTTCATCCCCGCCACCTTCCACAACCATGAACACTATTGCCTCCCACCGAACAACCACCGAATTTGATCCAATAAACTGGAAAAAAAATCCAGCCATTCTCTACACGGGTCCTTTCCCTACCAATCCCGGAAATAATTTTCAGCATCTCAGATGTCCCCTTGGGTGTGGCGATATAGTAAGGACGCGCGTACGCCCCAATCCCGATCCTCTCACGGTCACCCCCTTCAATGCCGGACGGAAAGCTCGTGCCGGGTGGCCCCCAAATAAAAATTCCGGCCATCGCACGGCCAGAGAGGTTGCTTAAATAGGAAAGACTTGGCTTTCTGGGACGCTTTCTCTTAAATCTAATCGCTTTATACGGAACTATCCCCGTCTCCATTATTACGCGGACTTGCGCTTTGCTTCGCCACGACTGATGACCCTCCATTATCTCGGAACATGTGCTACCATATGTGTACGTCACGATGGGTTGATTATGCGAGTGAGATTAGACAAGCTTGTAGAGACACCATGTTCAAATCTATCATAGATGAGAAGCCAAAAGAGAACCAATGGCACCACGAGATTTCGCCGAGGGCCCTAAGCGCCATATCATCGAGTCCAACATCAAAATCAGCAACTATCACATCCAGGATAGAAGACGCTCCAGATACAGCCAACAGGAAGCTCCCACACGACACCATTTTTTCGTTCTTCTCCAAGGTGCTTTCCACTGACGCTCGAAATTTCGATGTATTATCCATTTTGCTTCCAAAGGAATACCCGCCGTCCAACAATGTGCCTCGCGAGGCAAAAAAAAAAAAGTAGTATAATAAACATGATGGAATGATCAGACAGCGGCCTACCACTCCATTTCAAGAAGAATAATCAAGCAACCTTCCAACAGGTATCAAAAAGAACCAAAATAGTACGCCTTGCTATGCATGAGAAAAAAAACTCCAATCCCGTCTACCACTCCCACTTATGTCGCTATGCAGCTGCCTCAAGGGGAGGCCATATATACAGCAATCGAATGTTGAAAGAACTGAACGCATCTAAGGCGTGCGGGGACGCTTCCAGTAGTATTGCTGTGACATGTTAGCTTGGCATGTTCCTTTGGGGTCTGTGTAGTGAGATGAGTAATGCATACCTTGTGCTGCTTGCGGCAGTTTCTCAGACTGGGCTTGCGAAGCCCATCAACAACAGCAGCCCTGCGCTGGTCATCATTGTCCTGTTCGGGTACGTAGTAGTACTCGCTCTCAAGGGCCTTGCCGGCGGCATCCTTGCCCTGGCGTGTAATGATACCGATGCAGGTTGTGGACTCAATGGTGTCACGAAGAGCATCACTGGTCAGGCCAACCTTGAGATCGGCAGGAAGGTGCTGCATGATGCTCGATAGAGGTGTCGAGGAGAGTCTGGAGTAGGCGAGCTGGTTGACCACATGGTTACCGACACTGGGGTGGACGGCCACCTTGGGCTTCTGTGGAGTAGACTCTTGCTCCTCCTCCTCCTCTTCTTCTTCCCTTTTCCCAGCCAGCGGCTCTTCTGGAGAGGGTGTCTTTTCGTCGACTTCTGGTGAGGGAGGATCAGAAGGCAGGCTGCTTTCAGTGTGCGTCTCAGACGCCTCGGGGTTCTCGGCGATCTGAGGAATATCACGTCCCAGAGGCTTGCGCGCGCGGGGAGACTTGCCCATGATTGAAGCAAGACGGTTCGAGATGTCGGCACCAAACGGGCCAAAGGAGTGTACAATAGGGTCATTCTCCTCGTCAGGGTTGTGCTCCTCGTCTTCATCATCTTCGTCCGCGTTGCTGCGGAAGCTGTCGGTCATTTCCGTCATGATGCTAGCATTGGGATCCACGCGAGCTTCGTGCTCATGGCCAGGCAGCTCCGGCTCATCCTCGTAAATCTGAATGGCACTCTCACGATCCTGCAGACCGGGCAGCAGGTCATGCAGGCGCTGCGAGCTTGACAAGTGGATGGGCGTGGGGCTCTCTGGGGACCGGATACGGGAGGCACGGCGAAGTGGAGAGGATTCAAGAAGACCAGGACGCGTCTGGGATCGTGGGGGAGAATCATCCCAGCTCGAGTCAGACAAGTGAGCAGCGCCGTCGGCAGTGCCAGACAAACGCGGCCATTGAAGGAGGACACGCGCTTCTTGCACATCAATCATGATCTCGGCCTCGGTCTCGCTGGTAAAGGTATCACCCTTGGCAAGATCCCAGCTGCGGCCCTGACAGTGCAGCTTCAAACCGTTCCAGCCTTCGCAGATAATCTCAACCTTGTTAGCTTCCCGCGGGGTAGCGGCAACGTAGCGGGCTTTGACGTGGACGCGTGATATCAGACGGCTAGCGGAGAGCTGGTAGTGGGACGAGTTGGAGGAGCGGCCCATGAGAAGGGGTTCGCCATTTTCGGCGAGCTCAACGGAAGGAAGGGCGCCAAGAGGCGTGCGCTTCTCGTTGTTGGCGCGAGCCGCCCCGATGGCGGCCGAGTTGCGCCGCAGAGGAGAGCTGGACAGGATACCGGTGCTAGAGGTGTGGACAGGGGTGGGATACCGCAAATGGGCATCTCTACCCATGTTTTGGCGCNTTCATGGGNCCTGGGCAGTCCAGGCGAAGAGGAGAGAGGCTCGAAAGCCGGTAAAAGAGAGGGAGCAGGTCGCTTGGTGCCAGCCAGAGAGCCGGACGAGGTCTGAGGCATGGGCAGCTGGGGTTCGTTTGCCGACGCGCCGTGGGCCGGCCTGGGAGAACCAAACGTCATGATGCGTGTACGTGCTGGTCAATTCAGTGTTCAATACTCATTCCAGGGTGCTTCTGAGTATGGCAGTCGGGTAGAACCGCGTCAATTCGCGTCCCAATGTCGTGGTGGGAGGGTCGAGGCGAGGCGTGGTGTCGTGATGGATGTCGACGGAGACTTACACCAGAAGAGACGGTGTAGAGCGAGGTCGGTATATCAAAGCGAGCAAGAGGGTCGTAGATGTCGAGGCCAGAGGTCTGTAAATAGAAACAAGAGTTGTCAACGGGCCGGCCAAGGCGGTCGCAGGTCTGGTAGTCGGCGTCTTGGAGGAAAAAGTAGTAGTAGCGTGTGCGTGCAGAAAGAGGGCCCGCGGTCAGTTTTAAGAGGGAGGGGGCCGCAGTGTGTGACACGAACGCGATGGTAGGCGCATCGCGCGTTTTGGCGTGTTGGCGTTGTGGCAGTTGTGCCGTTGTGCAAGTTTGTGCAGTGGTCGTTATAGTGGGTGGGCCGCTGTAGAGGCCGGCGCTTAGGGCCGCTGCAGGGGGCAGGGGCGCTGGAATTGTGCAACGTCCACTGTAATTGAGCACGAGTCCACTATAACGTCCCCTGCAACAGAGCTGGCCCTAGCACCATACCTTGCTACCTTGGTACCTCTCAGCGTGTTTACCTGATATCCCACGATTGATATACACAGACGTCTCTGCCAAATAATTTATTTCACTCTTCTTACTCCCGTATTCAACCTCTGCCATCCTCTACCTCTTCATTCCACCACCTCATATCCCCCTCGCAATTTTTCACATGCTGTGCTGCCCCGTATGCGCTGTACCCTCTTCCAGCCACCGTCAGCCAGCCTGCTGCAAAAACACGTCTCCACTGACCAGGGACCGCGTCTGCACCAGACTCTTGCGCCAGTACGGATACAGGCCGGTCTATGACTTGCTCATTTTTTTGTGTAGCGAAATCTCAAACGTAATTTGCTCAAGCTGTACACTCCATCTCAACCTCGGAAGAAATGTAAAGAAAAAAAGACGGAATCTGACCACATGCTACGCCCTATATATCAGTCCCCTCTTCAGTCTGCCCTTTTGTCGCCTACTGCCAATACATTGTCTAGAAGTGTCGCCTGACGTCTCTGACGTGTCCCGATTTTGCCTCTCATGAACCAGAGACACTCCTTTAGTATCCCCACTTTGCAATTGTGCAAGTCATTAAAAGGTTGGCCTGTCCCATGCTTGCCCTTGCTTGCCTATGCATGCTCTTTACCACCGCCCCTCCGCCGTGGCACGCGACTGGGCCCAAGGGTCTCCTCGTCGCTAAATATAATTTGTCTCGCTTCTTGTGTATCCCATTTGCTTCAGAGCTGCGTAGTCTATGCTCACCGCTGCACTTTTCTCGCCAAATGCCTGCAATGGTGGTCTGATTCCTCAACGCAGCACGTCGCGAAGCGCGTCTGTCCCACCTTGAGACTCGCACATACAGCCACGACGCTCAGGCATTGGTTCACAGTGGCGGAAACCATTTACCGCCGCTCAGTCGCGATTACACGAGTTTGCTTCTCCGGTCCAATTTTCACTATATTGAACACGATTTACTGCAGTGCGTCCATGTGGTGCTGTCTACCTACCCCGGCTGCTATACTGGGAGCTGAGCCACAGCAAGTGTGGCATGCCGTCGAAGCCGCCTCGGCGGTACTGTGGCTGCTAAGCTAGGAGCAAGCGGGCCAGTAGAAAATGGCCTAGACAGCACAGCAAAACCAGGGAGGCATGAAATAGGGACTTGCCAGTAGCCATAAAACATGCAGCGACGTAAACGGCAATTTCAGTCACCAATTCCCATCCCATTCTCGATTCCCATCTACAGTTCGTTGATGGCGTCGATGCCGATAAATAAAGTGGGGTCCATCGGCGAACACTCCGTCCAGACCGGAGGCCGGCGCTTGCATATTCCGACCCAGAATTCTGCCACCCAAAAATTTTGGCTCTTTCCACTTTAGGCCTGCCAGCCATTTTTCTGCCGCTTTTCTGCCAAAGGCTCGCCCACCGCCAAAAAATTATCGAGCCGCCTCAGAAAAAAAAGTCGACCCGACGCTTGGTGCCCGTTTGTACAGAGGTTCATTATAATTACCATAACCACAGAGCTCGCCATGGCTCCCTCCAAGGAAGTAGCCGTTGTCGGCTCCAACGAGATTGTCTCGATTAGCCGCGATCAGGTATTTACCCATTGTTCCTCTCTCATTAGCAACCGATCTATGGCAATTGCTAACACGCTGCGGGCAGACCCTCAAAGCCTCCAAGGCCCTCCTCTCGCACATCAAAAAGGCCGCCAAGGAAGCCTCCGAGGATCCCACGGCCAAGAAGAACCTGCTCGCTGACGAGGACGAGGACGACGGCGCCGAGACCCCCGTCTGGCTGACCCTGACGACCAAGCGCCACATTGCCGACAAGTCCAAGCTGCACCCAGGCAAGATTGTGCTCCCGCACCGCCTCAACGCCGACGACGAGAACCTCTCGGTCTGCGTCATCACNGCCGACCCGCAGCGCGCCTACAAGAACATTGTTGCGGCCGACGAGTTCYMCGCCATGCAGCTGCTCAACGCCACCGGTATCTGTGTCATTCCCGGTAGCGGATTCGGCCAGGTCGAGGGTACTCTGCATTTCCGCACCACCTTCCTCGCTCCCGGCACCGAGTGGGTTGGCAGCATTATCAAGTTCCACAGGGAGTTCATGGATAAGTACAGGTAAATCTTGCATGCCTTGGGTACACCATTAGCAGCATCAGAATACAAGGAAAACATTTGAGGAATAAATTGATTTGGGATTTGCTATCGCTTGGATATGCAAAGATCTGCTGAAAGCAGCATATGAGTACATATAAATGAATAAACCAATCAAGACAAATTATAGAGCAATTTCTCTCAGCCCAGCTATCATATTCGCGCCACCATGCCCATTCACGGCCCACGGTTGCAGTGCTAGATTCCTAACCGCTTTTATTTGGTATCAGAAGTCTTCATCTAATTTGGATTTCGTATCATACATAGGTGGTAATGACACACTGAACATAAAAAACCGTTACCATTTCCCTTTGCTCATCTCTCTCTCCCCGCTCCAGCTTACGCCCTCTCGCTTCCACGGAGTCTAACCGCCTGTCCATACTTTTGCAGTTTTGTAATCAGCTGGTCGCCTTGTCGCACAACATCCTGGTACTGCTTGTTCTTATCGTCGGGTCGGTTCGTCTCAATGACGCCCTTGCCGGTCACGCGATCAATCGTGCAGGGGATACGGCCGGCGGCAATGAAGCGAGCCAGATCCCTAGTTTCAAGATTAGTATTGTGTTCCCTGTTGCAAAGTGGAATTGCACTAACCGGTCCAAAAAGTCTACAGTGACACCAAAGTCGTTGGCCATGCTGTCAAGGCCGACAACACGGTAACTCTGGAGAAGCTGCTGGTAAGCGCGAAGGCGCATCTCGCGGATAAACCATGTCTTGTGCTCATGCAGGTAGCGGTCTTGGTTCAGGAACTGCTCCTCAACGGAAGCAAGCGACTGGAAGAAGGTCTTGTAGTTGCCATTGTACAAGCTGCTGACAAGAAGGGCAAGAGGCGAGAAGTCAATGGCCGCCTCAGCCTCGGGCTGTTCTGTGCTCGAGCCAAGGGTGGTCAGGTTGACAGCTGTGGTCGTGGCCTTGGGGGTGTTTGTGCCAGGTGTGTCGTCAGCACCAGGGCCAGCACTCAAAGCACCGCTCAGAGCAAGCAGCTTGTCCTCGCCGTCGCCCAGAATGGCCTTGATCTCGGGAGCATCAACTACCTTGGACTTGAAATCAACACGCTTCAGCGAGACGGAGCCGGCGAGAACAGAGTATACGACGAGGTTCGAGTATGTGCAGAGTTCGTAGCTGGTAAAGGTCGACAGCGAATCGAGGAGCAGCGGGGCCGCAGCGCTGTGGGAACGGACAGTAAGCAAGTGAAGACCTTCGTAGGCCTTGAGACGGTTTCGACGGTCCCAATCACCTCCAGTCTCGACAAGGCCCTTGCAGCGCTCAATGTACTTCTGGACGAGCTGCTTGTCGCCGTAGAACAATCCCATACGTATTATAGCAAGCACGAGATCGATTTTGCTGCCGAGAATGCCCGTCTTTTCGAAAACGTCTTCGTATGCTGTGATTGCTTTCTCCTGTTGCATGTATGTGAGCAAATCTGTCATCACGAGGGGTATCGGCCGCCACCATTGCTTACCTTGTCACCCACGCGAGCCCAAAAGTCAGCGCGCTTGCCCTTGGCGGCCATGACCTCC
>JANAKD010000857.1:0-12140 GCA_027627215.1 Lecanicillium saksenae | reverse complement strand
CTGACAAACCGCTACAGAGACCTCCAGCACCACCACCCCCACTGGCACCAAGCCTCCCGGCAGCGCTGGTAACATTGTTGCCCTCTCCCCGGTCGCCCTCATCGGCGCCGCCGCTGCCGCTTTCTTTCTGTAAATTTGACATGGAACGGCATGCCAATTGGCTGAAGTCTTAAGCCTCTCCCTTTTTGAGCCCTTCTCGAACGGGCTCGCTCGTTCTTTTATAAAAATAATCCTGCACCAGCCCAGCCAACGCGTCAGGGAGGCAGGAGAGGTTTTCTGTTTCTCAGAATCCAAGGTCTACGCTGTATATTCGTACCTTGAATTGACGGTATATTTGATTTACTACCCTCCCACGCCAGCCGAATTCTTTTTATAATATTAATAAAGTATTGATGATAAGCAATAATCACGATGTGAAATGTGGATTTCAATTTTGTTTGACCTGCTTGTCGACAAGGAACAGTCTTCACTCACCAAGAGGAAAATGCCGAGGCGCACGTAGAGATGGGGAGTTATATTTTGCTACTGGCTGTATTAGAATGGATGGCTTATTAGGAACTCGACACATATAAAAACCTCGACGTCTGTAAGCTTCTTGTGGAATTCCGGCGTAATTGCTATATAGGGTAGACTTGAGTGGTAAGTTGTACTACGCTGTGAGTGATCTTCATTTCCCTGATAAGCTTCTATCTTTATCTTCAGCGTAGAAAAGAAGTCACGAAAACAGTGCAATGATGGCATTCGTATTGAAAGGGGTACCATCAACGATACCATGCGCCATCCGCGCCATCCGCGCCATTCGAGAACCTTAGTGCATCAGCTGCCTGTCTACTCATGCCTTTGTTAGAGAGCAAGACAGGCATGACGACGACAGATTCGAGCGGACCCAAAGCAGATTTTTCAAGCTCCAATTCCTGTACAACTTGAATTGGGATCTCCTCTCTTTCGAATTTTTGGAGAGCTTTATGGCGTCTGCGCCGTGATGTCCTAAATTGCACCAAGGCCCAGTCTTCGATATTTTCTACTGGTACTCTCTCACGAGTCACACTCCAACGGACCTTGCCTTTATACTCCTGAGCAATAATTGTGACCAGGATGTAATCCGCATCTGCATCGATATCAGGCGTTGCGACTTCACGATACCATACGGTGGGTGCAGCCGTTGCAGCCAGGTACACGATGCCGCCAAAGGTGTATCCCCGTACGTGTGATTGTTTGCTGGGAAAGCCTCGGAAGGGTTCTGCGAGAGTCACTACGGCATATTTTGACTCTGGAATGTCGGGCCAATAACCCAGGCCAGTTTTAGAAAGCAGGGTGTCCAAACCTTGGCCGTGGCCGTAATCTTCAGGCTGCGTTCCAGGGCGTGCCAGGCGTATCTCGAAGCTCTTTCTGCCCCAAGCGTACGGCAGTGTAATAGTGTCGCTGGGGTAATCAGCGCGCCAGAATACACTTTGAAGTATCCAAATAGTGTCTGCTCGTCGAAGCGGGATGGCAAGGCAGGTGTCTTCGTCCATATCCTCGGTGTAAGCATCCAAAAGAGCAAAACATGTTCTATCGGAGCTGAGGAGGATGGGTAACTGCATGCGGATACCGAGATTGGTAATGGAATAGTCGGATGGCAATCTACCAATACCACCCCCGGGTCGCTGAATAACTTTGCTCGAATTTGCAAACGCGGCAGCATTCGGTGCCAAGGCAGGGACCCAGGCCGGAGGTTTGGTTGCTTTGGGCCAGGACCAACAGAATATTGTATGATCATAAGAAGAGCGAATAAGCTCTTCCTGCAGGCGAGTAAATGCTTTGTCACCTTCGCCGTATAGCAGCGGCAGATTTATGTCAAAAATACCAAACATGCAGTAGGCCATGTCTTCGCGACGAGTCGTATCGCGTTTGGAGAGCCAAGACATGCGCTGGGCAATGCTAGCGTTGCGTATATTTTCTTGCTTCTCGAGAACCGAGGCAGGGATGGAAGTGATGAGCGACAGGGCGTGGAGAGATGACGCTTTATCGGTGATGTATTTCCAGTTCTTGTCATAGAAGCTAACTGACTTGGGTGCGAGAAGCTCTTGAAGCGTCCATCCTCTGGTGAACCAACGGGAATGCTGAATTAGGCTTGCAATGTCAGGTATTGAAGTGGAGGCTGGATCCAGGACGACGTCTTCTAGATATACAAAGCACTTTTGTGCGTTGCGATACCAAGCAAACATGCTATTAATGGCTTCAGAGAGCTCTGCAGAGCTTGTCTTGTCGATGCAGTTTGTGTCCACCCAGAGATAGTCCCAGGAGAATCTCTTGGCGAGCTTGCAGGCAGAAAAGATCTTTTGATAGCCTCTCATGGACTCAACGTCGGGGTCGTCTCTTTGAGACCATTCTGGCAGGGACGCCTCTTGAGGGCCCCAAGTGTGCGATAGGATGGCGTACTCCGGGACATCATCACTGAAGAACTCTTCGACTTGGAGGGAATGAAGGTCGATGAGACGCATCGTAGTGTGTGATTAGCCTGGTAGGCGAGGTCCAAACATCCCGAGCTCAGATCCAAATTGTGTGATTCGAGCGAGTACCTAGATGGGGCCGTGCTGGGAACGGACGGGATCAGCAGCGCTGAGGGCGGCGTCGACGCCACAGGGTGACTGGCGATGTTGATTCAGGTAAAACGTGGTTTATGAAGCCGTCTGCAAGGGGAGCTGATAGTTGGGAGTTGGCAGGTGATGTGGCTAAATATAGAGAGGCGTTTCTCAGTGAGGCGGGTGTGTGGCTGAGCAACGGTTCTGGCGATGCCTGTAGCAGATGGCATAGAGTTGGTTCAACGCCGTCAAGGGCCGTCAAGCGGGTATTTCTGAGACGAGCCTTTTTATCCGAGTGTCATGGCAGTGATTATGGCAATTTAATGAGTACCAAATTTCTGGAGATTTTTCAACGGTTGGTGGACGAGGTCTACCAGTCAAGCATGTGTGCGCATGCTACTTCGCCCACTACCTAGCGCTGCTGCCCCGTAACAAGGCGATCACTGCAGAATGGCAAGTCGGGTATTGGGATGTCTCGTCGATGTAAGTTACAAAACCACTTACTTAGAATTGATACCAGCTATTATCAACAGGATTCTACGATGCATTCTATCTGTGATTATTTATATCGCTCCTTTGTGTGGTGACATGCAACTGCCTGAATGTGGCGTACTTGTCAACCAACTCCGCGCAAGCTTATTTATATAATCGCCAAAAATGTACGGTTCCCAGAACTGGTAGAATTCGTTTAATCAATAGATGCTTCCAGCGTTGATCAAATTTGCCTTTCTAATCGCCGTTCCTCACAACAGCCTCGCCCAGTCAGCCCGCTCATCGGTATGACTCCATTGGAAGGCGGGCCCACTCTTACCAATTCTACAGCTTTACAACTTGTGGCGACGTCACTGAGCCGCATCTCAAAAATCTTTAAAGACAGTCTCAGCTTCGCCGGCGCCAGCGTCCGACCGTGTAGCTCTCTACCTCGCGATCTTCACCATATATTCCCCCACGCGAGGCGAGCCTGGATCATGAAGCGAGGACAAGGACGATCTACCGGCGGCAGCCGTGCCGCCTTTGGCTCTGGGTTCGGTGGCTTTGGAGGGCAGGGCTCAGGCAGCTCCCTCTCATATCTGGCCGAGCCGCCCTCCTTTGTGGCCATTACGGATCCAAACGTTGTCGTCTCGCTCAAGAATGTCCTCAAAAAGGACAGCACCACCAAGACCAAGGCTCTCGACGAGCTGCTGGCCTACGTCCAGGCCAACCCCCACGACACGCATGGCGGGGTAGAGGACGCCATTCTCGACGTCTGGGTAAGACACCCCTCACTCAAACCACTTACACCCACCACCGTTGTCGCACAACCGCCTGCGAGACAAGCAGCTGACATTGGGCCAGACACAACTATATCCACGTGCGTCCATCGATAATGCGCGCCGTGTTAGGGAGCAGTCCCACCACTTACAGCTTGAGCTGATCAAGTCTGCGCGTAAGCGCATGGAACGCCACATTCCCAAAGTTGTCGGCGCTTGGCTGGCCGGTCTGTATGATCGCGATCGTGCCGTTGCCCGCGCCGCCAGCGATGGCCTCGGCTCCTTCCTCACTAGCCCCGAAAAGGCGGATGCCTTCTGGAAGAAGTGCCAGCCGCAGATCCTGGCGTTTGCGCTCGAGGCCATACAGGAAACCGAGGACAGCTTGAGCGATGAGCGCTCAACGACAAAAGAAGATGCAGAGGCCAAATATTTCCGCGTCATCAACGCCAGCCTCTCGCTCATATTACGACTACTCCAGAAGATGGGCGATGCCGATATGGAGCGCTGCCGGGATAGCTACGACGAGTACTTTGCCAGTGATGCTGTCTGGAAGAGCATTACAATCGCCGACGCCGCCGTGCGGCGAAGCACTTGCCAGCTCCTTGTTCTTTGCCTGGATCGTAAACTGCCATATGCAGACTCAGTTGATTGCAGACAAGCAATGATCACAGGCGGCCTCAAGACATCGCAAACCGGATCTGCCAATGAATATGTCACTGCCCTTGCCAAGCTTACCAAAGATCACCCAGATATTTGGGAAGCCTCTGCCAAGAGCAAAAAGTCTCCAACGACACGGCTTAATGCATTCATTGCCAAGGGCTCTCAAGGAAGTCGCGCCAACTTCTGGGAGTCCCTAGATACTCTTTTGTCGGTTCTTCCGCGCAATGCAGTTTGCCTTGAGTCTGAATCCGAGCTACTAAACTCACTGCGCTCCGGGATTGAGAGCCGAGAAGAACCTCGCGCTAATGCGGAGCTTGCCTGGCAATGTTACTCCAACGCAACAAAACGAGCCATCACGTCACTCGGTGAAGCTGATGCACAAGAAATGACCAAGAAGCAGTCTTTCCCCCTCTACGAAAACTTCCTCTTCACTCCCTCCGGGCGTGCTTCGTCTGTTGGCCTGCCTACCCTGGGAGGCATTTACAGCGCCGTCGCCAGCTCCTCCTCTCCCGTTGCCACTACGATGGGCGAAGAGCTTACCCGGCTGAGCGCCACATTCTGTACGCACCTGTCCGGTTCCCTCCCTGGTGTTTCAAAAGAGTACCAAAGCTCTCAAGAAAAGGTCGGGGAGGAGGGCCGTCGCTGGTTTCATCTCGCCAAGGAGCTGCACCAACGCGCCGAGGCAGAAAAACTATCAGAGTTGGCGGACCAGCCGTCTCTGAACATCATTGCACAGTGCATGTCTCTACTTGAGAGCCGAAACATGAAACCGTTTGGTGCCGCGCGAACATTGGAGCAAGCCCTTCGTTCTGTGCCTCACCTCTTTGCCGGCGATGCTGGCGTCCGCATTTCCAACTTCCTTCTTGCCGCTGCCGAAGATTACATGGACAAGCTCGTCGAGTCATCTTCTGCTCCAATCCTCCTAACATGCTTGGACTTGTCCTCGTCTATCGAGCGACTCAATACTCTCTACAAAAGCACTTGGAATGCGTGGGTCAGCGAGACGTTGGCGCTCAAGCCAAGTGAACAGCGCAACGCGTTGCTGGCAGGCTTAATCTCACAAAAGGGAGCTTCCGAATTTGCGCTATCCAACCAAAAGGTACAAAATCAAATTTTGGAGCAATCAACCGCAGCAGCAGATGGCCTTGGGGGTAGCAAGAGTCTTCTGGCAGCGGCTGTGAACTCGGGTACTCTTTCTCGCGACAACCTCATGTCACTCGCTAAGCATGCGGTGGATGTACTGCAGCGAAAGCCCAGCGAAGACCCTCTCGACATCCTGGCTATTATCGCCGGTGGGAACCCGAAGCTCCTGTCTGAAGATGATGATCTCCATACTGCGCTCGTCGCTGTTCTGCTCGGCTTGTCTGAGCTCGACGGCAACGCGTCTGTTGCCGGCAAAGCTGCCAAGGTCCGCGCACTTATGGACCAGCACACAGATGGCAAGCTACCCGTTGTTGGCATTATTCTGTCCAACCTTGAACGCGCGGGCCCTCAGTCGCTTGACATTGAGACCCTGGTCAAGCAGGCCAAGGAAGCTAGTTCAACTGCTGCCCCTCTAGAAGACCTGCTTCCCAGTACCAATGTCTGGATGGAGCAGCTCAAGCCGTTCTTCGAGCTTCCCATTAACCCGATCCTCTCCATGAGCAGCCCTATTGGTGGTGCTACCGTCTTGTCAAAGTCCTCCCCTACACTTTCTAAGAAGACTCTCCGCGTGCCTCGTGACAGGCGCGGACGATCTGTTCCTGCCAGAATGGCAATTTACTTGTCGCTTCTGACGGCCGAGGGAATTGATCTATCTAAGCTTCCCTCACAGTTTTTGGTCGAGCTTCTCTACTTGCAATGCATCACCGTGCAGCTCATCTCAGACCAGATAACGCTGCGAGATACAAATGGCCTTTTCATTAATCTAGAGGGCGAAGAAAGTATGCGCGAAGCAGACACCGTCATTACCTCACTACGAGCATTCCTCAACAAATACACTGCCGAGAGGGATTGGTGGGTATCCAGCAAGGGAACTTCCGAGACCGAGATGATTCGAGAATTGTCAGCGCTCTTGATACAACAATCAAAGTCACTTTCGCCCTCTGCTGTTTACAGTGCCCGAGCCCTCAGCGAGCTGCTCCAGTCCACTGCCGAGGCACAGGGGTTGTCTTCGTCCCTGGAGGAACATTTCGTCAAATCTGAATACCTCAAGTCTACCCCTGACACCGTTCTAGTCAGCGCTGCTATTCTCGCTGGCCTTGGTGAGCCTCTGCAGGCTTCGAAGCAGATCAGCAACTTTTGCAACCGGCTCGTTAGTGATGTTGCCGGCGCAGCTGTTGATGGCGAGAGAACAAAGTCCATTCTCGCGCTCCTGACGCTTTGCTCGCAGCTATATGGCTTGGGTGAACTTCCTGTCGCGAATAATCGCATCGTCTTCGCGGTGCGCCAGATCACGAGCTGGTTTGAAGAGACCGAATTACTTGACGCCCAAGTCTCCGTTGAGATTTGCCGCTCTCTCGCCAGCTTGCTGCCTTGCATGAAGGACGTGTATGGCCCGTACTGGGATAAGACGGTCACATTTTGCCTGGACACCTGGCGCAATGGATCTTACACCGAGCTGGATGACGTTCTTCCGCTCGTGCATGCCTCTCTCAAACTTGGCCGCGTCATCGAGAGCATTGCCGAGCCTAATGATGATTTGGAAGACGCACTCAAGGATCTTGCAAGTCAAAAGCCAGAGGCTTTGGTTGAGCTTCTCAAACTCCTGCGAGATGCTGATTGCCCGGCCGCAGAGATTGTCACCATCGTCCTATCGAGAGAAGTGGAAAAGATTCCAGTGCGCCAGATTCCTGATCTGGGCGATATTTACCCTCTGGTGGCTTCCGAATCCCGAGACATCCAGACTGCCGCTTTCGGGTTACTGCACCGAGCTATTCCAGTACAGCAAGAGCAGGCTTCGGTTGACGTGCTTCTGGATAAGACTGATGCTCGCCTGCCCGATGAGCTGCTCTCCCTGCTGCTGGATGCACCTACACTAGAAAGCTACTCGGACGAGAGCCTCGCCCGGTTCCCGCTAGCCATTCGCTGCTACCTGCTCTCATGGAAGCTCGTCTTTGACGCGTTCTCGGGTGCATCTTTCAAAGTACGCAACGACTTTACAGAGAATCTCAAGACAGAGAATTATGTCAGCCCATTGTTGGACTTTTTGTTTGATGTCTTGGGCCATTCGGCTGCTCACGCACTCAACCTAGATAAGGAGGGTCTCTTGTCGGAGCACATCTACAACTACGATGTCAAGTTGGCCGATTCCGACACAGAAGAGAAGAGCATGCAGTGGCTCCTCGTCCATCTGTACTACTTGGTCCTCAAGTACACCCCGGGTCTGTTCCGCACCTGGTACATCGACTGCCGCTCCAAGCAGACGCGCATCGCCGTCGAGGGCTGGACCACCAAGTACTACTCGCCGCTCCTCATAGGCGATAACCTGGACGAGGTGCAGAAGTGGGCCGACTCGCAGGAGCCGCCCGCCATGGATGARMAGGAGCTGCAGCTCTCCAACGATGGCCACCCGACCCTGATACTGCCCCACGAAGACGATGTGCGCGGCGGGCACGAGGAGGATCTAGCCCCCGGTGGTGACTACGTAAAACTGCTGCTGCTCGCAAAGCCATTCTCGCCAACGTTTCGCGAAAACTGGGAGCTGTACCGCACAGAGTACTGGGAGCGAGAAAACGAGCGCCGGGCGCTGCTACGAGAAAAAGTAAAGGAATACGATACCAAAATGGCCAAGGCTCAGCACGGCTGGCTCTGGCGCCTGCCCTGGAAGAAGGCACAGGTTAAACGCCAGGAGACGCCCAAGGCCATCCACAAGCACCATCATAGCACGGAAAGGCTGCACAAGCGCCGCAGCAGCAGTGTCCGCCGCGGCTCCGTCAGCTCGACACGCAGCGGCACGCCCTCCTTTGACCTCGACGACGGCCACCCGACCACGCGCCGCACCGGCTCCATCTCGAGCATAAACGACAAGCGAAGAAAGAAGGCCGGCAGTCTGCCCAAGCCGCGGAAGCAAGGTTCCGAGTCACGGTCGGTCACGCCAGACCTGCCTTCTTCTCCGCTGTCTGGAGATGCGGCCATCAAGCGTGAGCCAACGCCGGAGAGCGGGAGGGTGCTGCGCAGCGCGAGCAGCACGCCGAGAGAGAAGCCCCAAGCGAAATGAGACTTGATACTATGATTATGCGTTACACTAGCGACTAATGGCGTCAATTGAATGATGTTTGTCTTTCCGTCTCAATTCCATCTTGTAGAGTCATGTGCGGTGTGTGGATCTTACATGTTGACTCCCAGCTTACATGCTTGGTCGCCAAGCAATCACCCACCAGGCACAAGACCCCTCGAGTACTGCGTGGCTGGCAATCTACTCTCAAAAAGGCAAGCCCCAGGTGGCATGACTTCTAAACAAAAATAAGAAAAGAAAAAAAACGGGAATGCCGTTTCGTTAGTTTTCTGCGCTGGCAGGGTAAACGCTAAGCAGGGCCTCCCCACCATTGAATGACTGGTTTCTAGTGAGATTTAAAAGCCACCGTGACTCACCAAGCATGGATCCCAGAAAGGCAACTCCAGCTGCAACTCTGCGTTGCCATTGGACGAGAGTACGATTTCTGATTGACGACAAGAAGATATTTTTCATCTTGGCGGGAGCGTCAAAGAACGCTCAAGCCGTACAGTGACTCAAGGCTGGAGATGGACGTAATGAATTGACAGTGCCCTATTATCAACAATTCCATCCAATTGCCCCTCGTCTTGCCCATAGCGAGAGATGCGTTTATAAAAATACCAACTGCCGGAAGCCCATTCCCCAGGATTCCACCACCCCCTTCAACATCACCAACGCATCAATCATGGCTAGCAAATCCACCACCGAGGTCTCGCACCTCAACACGCGCCTCGTCTCCAAGACGCTCCCCATCGTCCTCCGCACCACCGAKGTCGCCGACGAGCAGCTCGGCCATGTCGTGGATCAGGCACATCTTCATGCACTTGGGGAGGTCGAGCTTCGGAGCGAGAGCCGGCGGGGCAAACATGGAGATGAGTGACATGCGGTACATGTGGTCGGCAATGGATTCGCCTCTGGGGGAAGTTAGCAGCGTGCTCGAGCAAAATACAGCAGTCTGTGTTTTGGGAATGGATTCTCATACCGCTCAATGCCAAAGCGTCTCCAACCCTCCCGCTTCGTCGTCTTGAGACGCTCGAGGATGTGGAAGAATGCAAGCGGTGAGCTTGAGCCCTCGGCAGGCGCATCACCAGGCAATTCCTTGACGACTTTCTCGACCGTCCAAGGCTCGTCAACCTTGATCATGGGGGTAAAGCCCAAATCTGCATTTGGTCAGCGACTGCGCCAGCGCCTGGGCCTTGTTTCGAGAACGAATTTCTTACTGGAAATGGCCTCACTGGTGTTTTCCGATTGTCCCGGGTGCGAACCCATCTTGTCTATATGTATCGATCGTAGAGGAGTTGTTGTGTTGAAGAGAGGCAGTTTGCGATCGAACGATGGCGGGGGAGGGGTTGTAGCTCCAAACGTTGTGCTGAGAAAGAAATAGAGGGAAAGATTGGGACTGTCTCAGTCGCCGTAGAGGTTGGAAGGAGAGGTCTATTAAATAGAAGTAAAAATGACGAGTAACAATGTGCTGAGTTTCGCAGAAGAAGCAGTGAATGATCAAGGGGAAAAGATTGAACAAGATTCACCGCATAGTCTGTTGAATGCAGCAGAAAAACAACAAACAGACGCTACGAGCGCCGGGATCAGCCGTGCTTGAGCGCAGTCGGCACCCTCTGTTGGGCGGCCAGTCATTGGACCAATGCAACCAGCGGCAACTGTCAGCGGACCGCCAAGGTCTCCACCACCGCGATTCGGCATGTCCGGTGTAGGGTAGCGGAGGTCTTGGAAGGAAACAAAGAAAAAAAAGGACAAGGAAAATTAAGAACAAAGGTTTGGGGTTCTCTAAGCAGCTAGGTTCTCTCATTATGAAAGAAGAATACATGTGGTTTTCTTCTCATGTCATTACCAGGTCATGTCCTGCTTCTTCTCCCCTCCTGCCAGCTTGGCTTATTACCAAATTCCATTAGAACTTGCGTTCACGCAGACTTGAGAGATGTGAATTAACTTGCAGTATTAATTTAATCTTCCGCTATTTGATTGTTTGTAAAAGCCCATAGGCAAACATATTTACTCTAATCATCATGCGCAAGCTCTCTCAACCGACACCTCACTGTGAATCTGTTAGACCCGCTCCCATCTACAACCAATGACCCAACTCACATCATCAGCCCATTATTTATTTGTTGACATTGATGGCATAACCGGGAACGTCAATCTCGACCGGGTTGCCGTGAGGCACAACAACGACCTCGTAGTCGGTAGGAGCCGGAGCAGGAGCGGCAATGACCAGGCTGGCGAACAGGGCAACGATGAACTTCATCTTGGCGAGAATATTTTGATCCTGTGGTAACAAGTAGAAAAACTGAAGAAGAATATTATGCAGACTGTAGAATGTAACTTGAAAAAGAGTGAGGGAAAAAGAAAACAAGCAGCTCCTCATCGTCGGTGTTGTGCTTCTTAAATGTGCTGGCCAGAAAAATGTCTTGCATTCTCCGCATGCCAGTCTTGTTGACGATGTGCCTCCAAATTAGCCTGTTTTGGCCTCGACTACGAGAGCCGCAGTTTCTATGCCAGGGACTCCACAAGCTACATACGTTGGAATTGTCTAGTGACGCAATGGGTGTCTCAGATGAACCAGGAAAAGTGATTACGATGCGCGAGTGTTTTTTTCAAAGTTTATTTATTGTGCAATTTCTGACAAGGAGCTAAAGCCCCAAGAAACATAATCCAAAACAAGACTGGGCCGGAAGAGTTACCAATGTAATCGCTGCCCAGCCATACTAATAGTACAAGTCTGTCTGTGGCACCAACGCACCAAGCACGTCTACCTGACAATGTTGCCCATCCACGACTGAATGCGCACCAAAGAGTATCCCAATCATTGCAAAATGTCATAAAACCAATCATCAAATTCGTGCATCGTCAAGCCATCCTGTTGTTCTGGCCGTTTTCTTCATATCGTACAGTTTCTGCTTTAGAACTCCTCGTAGAGGACCCATCCTAAAACACTATCGCCATACATTTTGTTGTACAAAGGTCGAGAGAAAAACACGTTTTTCCCTCAAGACAAGTTTTTTTNCTTTTTTTTTTTCGTATCATTTAAGCATTAGCCACAACAAGGCGGCCCTTGAAGCCAGGCTCGTGCATGTGGATGCGCTCTAGATAATCACGAGCAGGGCCGTCCTTTCGGCGGGCGTCCCGCTCTCTTCTGCTGGGGATTCTGCGACCTGACATGGTGACGTACTCCTGGTCGTAGTCAGGGTCCAGCTCGGGGTGGGCAGAGAGCAGAAAATCGGGCGTGCTGTGGTTGACGCCGCGGCGAACGGGCTCCGATTCTTCCTCTGATTCCGTGCGGGCGTTCTCGTCGGCGGGCACATAGTCGTGGTCATCACCCCATTGGACGTGAGAGTTGGAAGTCACGCGACCGCGCGGGCGAGTCATATTGTAGCCCCATTCGTTTTCAGAATCATAGCTGCTGGTGTTGGTGGTGGTGGTGGTGGTGGTTGTGACGGGGGCCATTCTGTAAGC
>JANAKD010000856.1:0-12151 GCA_027627215.1 Lecanicillium saksenae | reverse complement strand
CTGTGGTTGACTCTGGGATGGCGATGACTCAAAGTATGATCTCTCGGTTTGCCGGATGCTTCCTCTCATGTATATGTTGAGTTCGAGGTTGAAGATAAATCTCAATTACCCCGCGGCGAACCGTTTTTTTTTTTGGAGAAGGCGGAGGGGTAGACCAACTGGGTAAATTCATTGGGCTATGAAGCTAAGAACCAGGCTGCGGAACTCGACTTCCATCTATTGTGGGTTTTTGGCGAGATGGCGCCCTCTCACAAAGCGTTCCATGAGTTGGCGAACGATTCCTAATTTGGGCACTGCTTTACATTGTTCACATTGCAAGCTACAACTTTGCATCCCTACTTGTTGAAACAGCAACAAAGTCTCCGCGGGCGTTCGTCATGCGACTCTAAGAACTCAGTCATGAGGCATTACAATTCCGCAAACCCCCTTCCGTATTCCGGGGTTCCGTATCGTCAATCGCACGCCAGAAGATGAGAGCTGGCTTCACCGTTAATAAGCGGGCGCGACCGTGCCCAAGTCAAACAATAGGTACGATTGACGAGCTGAGAAACTGAATATATCCTCGCGAACTCGGTCCAGATAACAAAATAAATAACAAAGAAAGACCAACACGCCTTTTTTTTTTTTTTTTTTTTTGTATTTCGGAGCAGGAGTTGGCCATGGCTTACTCATCGGTTATTATCACTTGCCGGATCGCCTGGCACACATTCTACCCTCGGACGCCGAACCACCTCAGCCTGATGATGAAGAGATGGAGAACGAAAAGCCGCTCCTCGCATTCTCTCATTCCGGGGCCCGGCTCTCCGACTTCCTCGCAAGAGCCCGCACTACCGCTGCTAAATAAGCTAGTAAGGGGACCTGGCTCCGGGGGCGGATGCCGCTACTGAAAGCGCTCAACGCTTCTCCATCCGCCGTCGAGGCGGTGTCACCGGGCGTCACAGACTCACTCGCCCCCCCCCCTGTTCAAAACCTGATACCCGGGGTGCGCTGCTGGTGACGGATTTTTCGATAAAACTTGAGCATTTGGGAAAGAAAAAGAAAGTAAATGCGGACCGCGCCCGTAGGATGTTCGGAAGCCGCATCCGCCGACAATAAATTCTGTCTGCAGTGTGATTCCGTCGGTACCGCCGCCGCACTTTCAGCCTCCTTTCTCGTCTCGTCTCGTTATTTCACAAACCCCCTCCCTCCCCTGCATCTTCCTCTTATTAATGATATGCATTGTGTAGACCCAGTATAGCACATCCCCAGCAGCAGCAGCAGCAGCAGCGGGCGCACCCGCAACACATCCCACGGCATGATTCATCAATCACAATGCTGTTTCTTCACCGTTGTCTTACAGACACGGGCACGCCACCGTTTTAACTGTCTCGCATGAGGGACCTGACATCCCGACAAGGGTTATTGGTCTTTGCCTATTGGTGTTCGTTCGTCATCTTAATCCCTGGCTTGGCGGCGCACGGTCGGACACAGCTCTGTCTCTCACACAGTGGCCTCAATGCCGAACTATTGGCAACCCAGGCTTGTTTATCTTCACCGCGCTCACGGTCTCGTTTTCACCTGAACTAAAGCACATCTCAATTTCCACTTTTTTCCCTTCATTCTTTTGCCTGCGCACCGAACTACCTGCCTGCCAGCGCCCACCAGAATGACATGACCCCCCTGGTCGTAATCCGCCCATCCGAGCGCCCGCAGCTGGTCGCGTTCAGACGGCGCAGCAAGGGACCCCCCATGTCCTGTAGATGGGATCTTCATGGGCCACAATATAGCAGGGCATTTCTCCTCTCTGTCATGTCTTTCATGCATTTGCCGAAGATTTGGTGCAAAATTAGGCACAAAGCACGGCATCTTCATCTCGGCAGGCATGAAATGATAATGAAAAAAAGTATCAGTCTGGCTCGGCGTCTAAGTCCTCAATGTGTGCCAACCAATTATACGGTTGCATGCGCGACATAGCAACCTTTGTTTCCTCATTGCTACTTTATGCATTATTTTGCCGGCTTTTGTATCTTCTCTCATCTTATCACCGTGATAGCTTTTTCTCTCTTTCCCGGCGCGCGGCGACAAGCCCCCCGCCGCCCATCGCTGCAGACAGACCTGCACGCACACCACCCCTGGTCCCAAAAAAAGCCATCCGCACGGACATGTGTGCGTCTTCATATATGTTACTTTGTCACATTGATATAGCCCTCCTTTACTCCCCCGTCAGCCTCTTATGGGTATGACAAAAACCAGGGTGGAAGAGAAAAAAAAAGGAAGAAAAAACACGACAGGCAGGCGCGTCACGGTCCCGGTATCCATTGATTGGCAGCTCGTATTCTTCCAATGGCTCCAATGGCTCCAATGGCTTGAGATTTTTGTTTTTCCACTTTTTGCCTTTGGTCGTGCAGACGAACAAGAGCCCACAGGTTGTCATCAGCCACAGACACACACCCAGCCTGCTGGGTCCTTGGGCTCTTTTCCGGGGAGGAAAGAAGAGGGAGACAACAAGAAAATTTGCCCATGCAGATTTAGTCGCGCTTTTCATGCAGGTCGAATTTCTCCATAAGTCTGTGGGTTCTGAGCATGGTTGATCCCATCGCGCCTCTGGGTCCCGCCCTCTCAGATTTGGTGAAGAGAGAGGGCAAGAAAAAAAAAAGACGTGAATCACAAATCACCCGCCGCAAAAAAAGGCGAAAGCAGACCGCCGTAGGCCGCTGTCTCGCTTTGCATGTAAATGCGCCTTTGGCGTCGCGACCTGGGGCGCATATGCATGTAAAGCCGTTTATTACCAAGATGCCATGTACGTGTTTCTTTTCGAATGATGAGACGGGGCTGGCATAAACTGTCTCGTGGCCATTACTTAATGGAGACTCTTCATTACTCAAATGTAGACTGTCTATAGTACCTCTTTCGGTAGATGCATTCTTTGCAGAGGCGCGTTGGCCGACATGAGCGTAAAACCCATATTGGTGGTCCTCCCCCTCCCAGCCACCACCCGACCACATTGCCGGGAATAGCTTTGCTGCTGCGTCTCTTTAAGAAATCTCGTCATAGCACATATCCGGTAGGCGTCGTATCGTTATTTCTTCTGCCTCTTCCACACACCCCTCAATATACTTCACTGTACATGGATCACCACACACACACCCATGCTGGGCCTACCAGCATTGTGCTGAGAAAAGGTGCGGCCAATCCTGCCTTTCTCTCTGCCGAAATGGCAAAGGCGGCGGGTTCTGCGGCGGCGCCCGCTCGACCACCCCCCCGTTCGGCTAATCAAATGGAACCAAAATCTTCTCGCAAGGTCCCTTGTATACTTTCGGTTCATTCTCTAGCCCGCTTTCGTTTTGACGACTGTGACGCCGTCGTGCGGCACAGCAAAGGTAGTGGTGGTGGCTCGAATCGGCCAGATTGTATATCCCTTGCATTAAGAGTCAAAAGAAGAAAAAAAGCTAGCAAGCAAAGGAACTGTCTCTGTTCGGTTGATAAAAAAAGAACTCAGACTTTTCCCTCCTTCTCGACTCGGACCCTGAGCCCCCGATTGCATCGAGAGTACCTAGTTGAGTAAAGTCCACCCGCGGTAGTGGCTTCACCGGAATGCGGGTAATTCCCCTGCTCCTCGTTCGCCCTCTTTGCGTCCCCGCACGGCAAACTAAGCATCCCCTCAATTGGATCAACTCTCTTTCTCTTTTTCTTTTTCATATTCCCCTTTCCTTGCACGCAAATCTCCCTGGGGTCGCACAGCATTGGATAACCCTGGACCCTCATGTCCCATTAGAGAGGGTGTGTGTGCCCAGCGGCCCGGCCCCGGGCAACGGATGTTATCTCTTGTCACGAAAGGCACGGTCATGGTGCCCCCCTCCCCTCCCCGCCGCCGCTAGAATTGTACATGAAGAAACCCAGTCCGATGCCGCAGCATTTATGCCGATTTTTGTGCCAATTCCATCACCAACCTTGACCGCTCCGTGTCGTGATTCGTCCGCTGCTTCTTCGCCTGCCTGTACCCTCTCTTCTGCATGCAGACGCACATCTCGTCACTTTGATGGGTTCTACTACATTTTCGTTTTCTGTTCTTCTAGTCTTTTTCCTCTTTCTCCCTTGCTGGCTTGTCTCCATCAGAGAGGCTGTACTCCCCGATCGAGCCAGCGGGAAAGGTTGTGTGCCACTGCCCACCCACACAGCCCACCCGCGCACACACGGCTTACATCGCAAAAAGGGCAACAGAGAGAACAAGTACACAGACGCTCCGCCGAGCCAAAAAAGAAAATCGCAAGGGCAAAAGACGTTTCTTTATTCTTAGACGATAGTGCACTTGTTCCAGCCCTACACCCTCTCGTAAGCCAGTGTCAAGGGCACTGGATCAACGTCCATTAAAAAGTCGCCCGTACACTTATTCGGGCCGTTGCCATGTCTCGTCTCGATTCAAGAACGAAAGCCACAAAATACGACGCCATTTTTTTTATTGTCCATGTAATTAATTGCTTCCGTAACCTTAGGTCATGCGCTCGCAGCGTCGCTCATTGTAGCAACCGCTAATATGCCTTTGATCCATCATGCATGGCTGAGGCTGAGCCGCCCTGCCAACTTCGTCCCGCCCACCACCCGTCTCGCCTAGCGTGCTCGCATAACAATCGTGATTCGCCAAACTTTGATTGCTTTTAGGTTCATTCGCCAGAAAATGATAGAGTGAAAGATGTTCATGATTTAAAATGTCTTCATTTTTTGTATTCAATCGAGCTATTAGTTTATATCTCTCGTGTGTGTAAGAGCCTTGCTGTTCCGTCTCAACTTCTTCATTATAGATGCAGAAAACGTCAGGGCAAATATCAAAAGGTGCTTCCATCATACATCCAACATTAATCCGTGCAGATGCGTTTCGTAACTTGGGTCGTGTTCCCATCCCCGATTAACTTTTCTTCCCCAAAAGGCAGGCAGTGCCAGCCTCAAATCAAAATAGTAAACAAGAAGAGGAAAGGAAAAAGACAAACAATCCCGCTAATAATACACAATGGTTTGTAGACAGGACCTCGTGGCGAGGGAGAGTTGGAGAGATCGCCCCTTCATCGCAAGGGAGGACTTCTGGGGTGTTCCACTCCACTCCAGCCTATCATGTAGGTGAGTCCCCTGCAGACGGCTCGAGACAGACCGAGGGGCGGGCCCTGAAAATGGCTTTTGGACAAAAGGAAAAAGATAGAAAAAAACCGAATAATGGTACATGTGACAAATATAGTACATGGGGCTCGTAAGGAATGTCGTGACTGCCGAAACGGGAAACCGTTTACAACTTCAGTCGGCGCTGCTCCTTTCTCTTGCGACGCTCCCGGCGTTCGCGGTACTGCATGGTGCGCTTGGCAGCTGCGTAATGTTAGTATATGCTTTCTCATATGTGTTGTGCAATATTTTGTAGACTTACCCCAGTCGCGGGATTTGCGCTTGAGCTCTGGGTCCACCCAGCTGTAGTGGATGGCTCGCTCAGGGTACCGTTGGGCCAGGCCCAGGGGTTCCATGGGGCGGTCTTGGCTGTCACGCTCGCGGCACTTGATACTGATGTGCTTGGGCTCCAAGTCTTCATCGTTTTCAAAGATCAGCCAGCCGTCCTTGTCCCACAGCGGGATGCGCTGGTTCATGCGGTAGTACCAAGCCTGCAGACCCTGGACGGTGCGCTCCGGTGTTCTTCCAAACATGGCGGCAAAGTCTTGCTTGATACGCTGCCACTTCAGCTTCTTATCGTGCCAGGCATAGATGATGAAGTCACCCTCCTCAGTGGTGTACTTTTGGTTGATATGCCTGTTCTCGCCATCCGGAGGCGGGCTGGGGTAGCCGTCGTGGGCGTGCAGGAAAGGGTCACCATGGCCATAGGGAGAGTAGGCGTCCTGAGGCGAATAGGTCTGAGGGGAATAGGAAGCTGGTGAAGCGTAGCTCTGGATGGATGGCAGAGGCTGGGGAAGAGTTGGGCGGCGAGGAGCAGCGCTGGGGTGAGGAGAAGCAGCGGGGGTCCAAGGACGAACTTGGCCGCCGTGCGCTCTGGCGAGAGCCTCTACACCCTGATCAAATTCATCGAGGCTCGGAAGGCGAATGTTGGGGTTGGAGGGGGTTCCGAGACGAGATAATCTGGGGAGAGGCGAGTAATCTGTGTTGAGCGAGAATGATCCTGGAGGCAAGTTAGTGTAAGCTCTAGCGTTGGTCATTAGTCTCGGACGACGTACTCTCCAACTTGATTCTAGGGCTTCCAGAGACGGACTCGGGAGGAGTGTTCGGGTGAACAAGGGCTCGGTAGATGGGCGAAGGAAGAGCATCGTCGGAGAGCTTTCGAGGAGTCGAGTGGTCGCTGTGAGTGATGGTGTTGATACCGATCTTGCTGACGGAGGATAGCCCGCTATACTCCGGGGACTGCTGCATCGTGGAAGTCATGGCCGAGGGCAACTGGAGGAAATCTCCCTGTTGGTTTGACTTGTAAGACAGGAACAAAAGTATTGAAGTTTTTGGCGGAGAATATTGGTTTGCAGGAAGAGCAAACGGAAGCAGAGCAAGTTGAGCAGCGTCGCGCTTGTTAAGACAAGATGGGGCTAAAGAGCGTGGGAGGGAGAAATAGTATACTGTTTGTTATTAACGAGGGATGAGGAGCCCAAGGGCTTGTATAGAGAAGAAGACCAAAGGGCTTCGAAGAAGGAGCGGATAGTGGAGGAAAGGATAACACGGGAGAGTATGGGCCCTGGACAGAGAGGGAGTCGACGTGTTTTGTACTCGACGATATGGGGGTGCAGAGGTTGTCGAGACCCCGGGTGATGGTCAACGTCTGATCACTTTTTTTTATTTCCTTATTTTGGGCTTATGCAGGCGTGTTTCTTCTGCCAGTGCCGTCAAGACGGGCAGCGTACCTGAATCACTGTTGATAAAAGACCGGGACAGGCAGGCCAGGACCCAAATTGACTGTCTTGGATCCGACGAGGGGTCTGTGTGTCACCCTTGCTCCAGTCCGAACAAGACGGGACCAAGCCAGCGAGAAACCTGGTCAAGGTCAAGCAGGCTGCGTGGTGGTGGTTGCCGAGGCGGAGTCGCTGCGGGCTCTGCGGGCTTGGTGGACGATGGTGGGCCATTGTGCAGAATCGACAAAGACTGGTACCTGCGGCGGCCGGGGCAGGGGTGTAGCACCTAGCGCGGGCGAGAGGAGAGGTTGCCACCGGGGGGGCTCCCTGGTTGTGCCGTCATTGCTTTGTTTCCGCGCAGATGCAGCTCCACATGATGGAGGAGGTGTGTGTGATGTGATATGGCGCAGTGTGTGGCGGGCGTTGGTGGTTGAGTGGGCTGCCCTGCATCGCACCAAGAGCTTAAGGTACCAAGGTACGTATAGTTGCCGCGCGAGGTAAAGCTCAAAGCTCCCAGCACTTGACGCCCATGTCCACGCACCATTGCGCAGACACCCTCGTTCAGCCAGCGCCTTGTCGTCTCGCCGCGCACAAAAACTACTAGCCTCTTGGGTGGTGTTCGGAATTATTCACATCCAAGACACGGGCTTTTTCCCTCGCACTCTTTGCGCCCACGCCTGCACGCCACTCCACGGGTGCTCCCTATCAGGCATAGCCTTGAGGTTGTGGGGAACGCCGGCTGCAGGGCGAACAATGGCTCTGCGCTGCGCAGCTGCTGAATCAAAGTCAAAGACGCTCCCCCAGGCAGCGTCAACCGACTCGCTGTGCCATTGCGGATCTCGAGAGCCCAGGCCAAGTCTTAAAAATAGGATCCCGATCAATTGACCGAGGCGGGTTACTGGCCTCAGCCATGTAAAGCGGCGCGCGTCGTACGTCTTGCCTTTCAAGGTTTTGGCAACGGGCTGCGATAATCTATAATGCCGCCATTCATGCGCGGCCCAGGTCAGTCGTGATTTTGCGGTTCCTGATAAACATGATGCCACGCTGCCGGGGCAGTGGTCTTTTCAATTATTGGCTTGCCAGCAGGGTGGCAACTCCGGTGCGGCTGCTTGGATTGTCACCAGCCGTGGCTGGCTGGTGTGCGAGACCTCCCCCCCTTCAAGCCGATCCGTCTGCCAAGGATAGCCGCCACAGTGCCGGAAGCAAAATCTTCGCTTTGCAGTGGGAAAAAAAAAGGTTTCTGTCCTTCCATCGGCTAACTGTAGTACCGTGTGCATAACCTATCGTATTTGTGCCAAGTAGCAGTCCGTCGAGAGAATATTGCCGTCTACATCAGTAAGCGTCGAGACAGCTGTTGAACACAGTGTGGCCATATTACAGGGAAAAAAGGCCAAAGCACTCGCACAAAGCAAGAACTGGATAGCAGCCAGCGAAATTGGGTAACTGCGGGGCCAGATATTATCGAAATGCCTTTTCTTGTGACTATTGTTGATAGAGAGCGATCGGCGAGGGGTCCCATTGTGCGAGGGATGCATGTCACAGTGCCCAGGTACTATCGAGCAGTGCAAAGAAGAAAAAAGCGAGCAGTCTGACACGTAACAGCGCCGGGGTGTGCTCAGTATGACCGAAATGCTCCGCTGGGTAGTAGGCATAACTTGAGTCTGCCGGTGAGACTTTCTTTTTCCTTGGGGCTAGGTGCAACAACTAGTGTCCTGTGTGTCTGAAAGTGCCACACGCTTGGGCGAAAACGATGGGAAGCACCTGACTAGATGACGGAGGCGAGGGCGAGCTGAGTGAGGAAAGAAAATTCGCCGTCGTAGGTTGCCATTCGGTGCTATCAAGAGAGGTTGAGTTAGCACGACACCATCACAGTTTGCAGGCCAAAACATGTCGCTGCCTGTGAAGCTGAGTGTCTGACAGCGACGTCGACGACGGGCATCCTGCAACAGGTGCAGCTGTATTTTTTTTTGTGTGTTNCTTTGTTCATTCTTCCTCGTCTGACCATTTCTTTTTCCCGCTAGGGCTCTATTGATACAGCACTGCTTGGTGGACCTTGGACGAAAAAGCTGTGCGCTCGCAGCAGGATTGCTTTTGCAGCGTCCGTGAGGACTTGGTGGGCGGGGAAATGGCCTGCCTCTCGCTGCCCTCTCGCTGGCCGACGGGCAGGGCAAAAAAGGAAATCCTTAGCCTGCGCTAGCCCATATCGGTCCTAGCGCCATAGCGTTCGCTTGCGCCAGTTGAGGCCCGCTTGACGCCGGATGGGAGCTATGACCAGCCTGCCACCTGCCGCCCGAACGGTCCGGCCTGGCAGGCTATTTTGACTCCCAATGCTACTCTGCTGAGCTGCCTGCTACACATCACAATCCCACATCCCACGACAGCGACTTTCTTTTTCAACACCGCACAATGCTCCATCATCTCGCTCCTCAACGTCGGTGGCGCCCCTTCAACGGCTGCATGCTTTCTTTTCCCCCAAGCCTCCTGTCCGAGTGCCTGTGTTTCAGCTCTGGGCCAGCCCTTGCTGGGTAGCCTCGTTGTTACTTGGAGCCATTGCTGTCGACGCATATCAAACAACTCGCCACGCCTTAGTATCGTCATCATAGCCCCAACTAGACGATCCTCACATAGTGCGACCGCACCGACAATGCGTCTCGTTTCTTTTTCCGCGTTTCACACATTTTCTTTTGTTGCCCATTGTCCCTGAACTTGGCGTGGCTAATCTCTTCTTCACCAGGGACCGGCTTGTCTGCGGGGCGCCTGTGAGTGCATAAAAACTGTGCAAGTCGCATGGAACTACTGTGGCTGCTCATTACTGAAAGCGTACATGACTAAACTCGTGGAAATTATACTCGTTTCTTTTTCCCATTGCCCTGCCTCGCCGTGGTGGGAGGCTACTGCAGGCCCGAGACCTCACAATTAAACATTTGTCTGCGTGTCTACGCCTCTTTATGCGCCGTCGCTTGCACAAATCGGCATTTGATGCTGTCTTTGTGGCAAAAAAGAATTCTCACCCCGTGCAGATGCGAGCATCTTGATTAATTTCCTTCATGCATGCCGACGGAGGCCATCTTTCCTTGGGAACCTGATGGCTTCATGCAGCCACGAAAATCATCATCCGCCAAGGGCCCATTGACTTACTCCTCCGCGGCCACGCCCTGCATCCATTTTGTCACGCGTACCACGTTCGACGCGATATGTGTTGAATTGCGCTCACATGCGGCGCGATAGCTTCACCAGTTGACAGTTTGTCGGCAGACGCAAATAGAACGCCGCACCCATGAAATCACGTATTTGTAAACTCTGAACGAGCCTAAATATTGGAAGTGATGCCAATTAATGCCCGAAAAAGCAAATACTGGCTATTTTTTACCTGCCCTGTCAGTTACGAGCCTTTCTCGCGCCGCGTCTCCAATCAAGTCGCGTTGACTGTTTTGATTCAGCAGTGACGCCATCCAGGAACAAAGGCCGTCCGGGCTCCCCCATTGTCGCCCGATCTCTACAAGTCTCTGTTCCTACATGAACTATGCAAGGTACTGGCGGTTGCAATCTCGCTGGCGACGCAAGGGAGCCCTACATCCACAGTGTCCTTACATCCACTGCGCACCAAAAAGTGACACAGCCTAGCTCGCCCTCCCCACAGTACGCATAAAACAGGTCATGAAATGGCTTTGCCACCAGATGATTGCCATTGCTAGCCTCCCAGCCACCCTGGCTCGCAGTACCCAAAGCTCAAATGTGGTGGTGTTGTCATTAAACTATGCGCGCCAGCCTTCTGAACGCGGTGCGCGAGTCCTGCCTAAAGAAGAGTGATGCCGTGGCTTGTCTGCTGAATACGACCCTTGCTGCAGCATGGGATGAAATTTTCTTACAGTCGTCGGGGGAAGAGAGGTGGCAGCATCGATGATGGGGTGTGCTCGCCACGGCCTTGATGGCGTCCTCTGTTTCTTATGCGCAAGTCTGGCTCCGCACTGTCTTCGTCACCGAGAGACAGTAAACAGCCGTCGAACTAGTCTTCGCGCCGAAATCAAGAGACAAGATCCTATTTTTGCCTTGTTCTCGTTCGCCGATTGAGAAAACTCCGCTTTGCCACGAGTTTTCCGGGCCTGATCCGACGGGTAAACCGAATTCCAGAAGTCACCTTGTCTGTTTGGGTCGAAAGCGTTCACATCCAGACAGGAACCACCATCGTCTGTTCTTCATCCCTTGAACAGGTCTCATCCGCAATGTGTTCACTCCCAAAAAAAGGGCGGCCACTTGTCATCGAGCCTTGACCATCTCCATATCGGATGTCAGATCAGCCACGGCCAGCCGGCATCGCCCACCAGGCCCATTTGTCTGCGCAACACCTGAGTAGCCCCAAAAAATGTGGAAAATTTTGCCACACAACATATATGTTTTTCATTTTCCGCTAGAGCTTTTCTGCGTCAGAGCCGTGGCTTGGTGAGGCGGATTTTGTCCGTCGCACTCTATCGCGGGAGCGGGGTGTGGCAGCCCAGACCTCAGACATTGTCTGGATACTATTGTGCCCGCGTGAACAATAAACGAATCCACCCGCACCAAGACGATTAGAGCCTCGACAAAGACTTGACGTCTCGCAAAACTTACACCCCCTCCTTCGACCCAAGGTGGCTCCGGTGCTGACTTTTGGCGAGTAGTTCGTACGGACTGTCTCTGCCTGCGTGTGTGCCTTCACAGCTTAGGCTCGACAGCGTCATCCTGCGACATGGACCCCGTACCAGGAAATGATTCATCACCTGCAAACTTCCTAGACACAGAGTTAGCAAAGTTAGCAGTCCAGTCAGAAACCAGGTTTTATCGACAAAGGGGCATGACGCGAGTGTGTGTGGGTAAACAAGGCAATCGCGCCTCTTGCACAACAACAATCGAAAGCACAGGTTCCCCGTGACTGTGTGATGATGACGCGACTGCACAATGGAAAGAGGCAGACGGAAACTGAAGAGGCAACGTACCATCCACGCTCTTCACCCCCACTCAAAAAGCTGCAGTCGCTGTTCTTCTCGCAAATCCAATTGCCCACTGTGTCTCACTGGTCAGCATCACGCTCGCCATGAAAGTCCCTCCGCGGTTCTTGCATCTTGTAAAATTCGCCACCGGGCAAGCGGAGCGAAATCACAGAGCATTTGACCCGACGTTGAAGTCTCCAGACTCACCATTATCCGACTTGCCGTCGGCGCTGTTGGCTCCGCCACGGGTATACACGCTGAGCCCGCACGTGAAGGCCTTGAAGTCTTCCGTGTCCATCTCCTCGGGGTACTGGCCCGTCAACACCCGCCCCAGCACGATGATGA
>JANAKD010000855.1:0-12152 GCA_027627215.1 Lecanicillium saksenae | reverse complement strand
TCCTCTCTGTCGCGCCACTGCGCCAAGGGCCGCTGCGGGCGGGGAGAGAGGGGTCGTCCCATATTGGGGCTGAGCGAGCAACTGGCTAACAATTGTTCTCGGCAGATGTCACGGTCATGCTCCCCATGCACGGCTTCCATGCCACCGGCGACAGCACCTACTCTTCCACCTACCAGTCGCGAAATGTGCTGCGCAGCGGATTCGACCCCGACAGCTTCATCATGCAGATCCTGAACCACCGGCTGCAATGCGTGTCGACGGCGCATAGGGTCCCCAGCGCGTACGGCGCACTGCCCGAGCTCAAGCCGATCTGGGAGCGTTTATTCAGCACCATGGCCACGTCTGTCAGCAACCTCAACAAGTACATGGCGCTGGAGAAGAATGCCTATTTTGTGCTTCATAGGGTCGTGGATCTCATGCACACGGAGGTAACCAACGCATACCCCAAAGCTGCTTCATCCACGGCAGACTGCTAACACGATTTTGTACTCTCCGCAGATGGTACTATCGCTACCGACATGGCGAGCGCATGCCGAAGGTTTCGGTGCGCTGGTAAAAACATACGGTGGCATTGCTGAATTGCTGAAGCTGCAGAGGCCACCGGACATGTCGGCGCAAATTGCTATAATGTATGTGCTTTCTGCCTTGTCATGCTCATCACTCACCACCTCCAACCGTAGCTGACTATTCATTAGTTGCTCGACAATGTGCAACTCAACCAGCCCCGCCGATCAACAGATTAAACTCATGTCCAACTGGTCAGACGAGGACATTGCGTTGGCGTATGCGCACACGGGGTTCCACGCCTTCCCATGCCCGACAGTCCTCTTTCAAGCGCTAAGTCGCATCACACATATAAGAACACTCGTTGCCGCATGTACCGATGTAGCGAGCATCAAGCAACTCATCCCCTTGACGCGCGAGGCCTTTGACAAGATACAGCATTTTGATCCCTACAACTGGACCGAGCCGTACTCGACAGAGCACGAGTTCTTCCCTGTCATTGGCCGCGCATTTCAATACGCGCTCGCTCTATACGGCATTGTGTCGCTCCCAGGCCCGCTGGCGGCGGTCTTCACGTACCCACCTGAGGCCGTCACCGAAATTCACGACTCTGCGACGCAACCAAGCCCCGCGGACGACAACCACTACTTAATAGAGAGCATATCGCGAAATCATTATGATACACGAATACGATACAGGGAACACCTATTCGAGCTGTTCAAGCGAGCGATGCCGCAGGCACCCTCGGTCGAAGGCCTCATGTGGCACGCGGCGGTTCTTGGTGTGGCATACAACAACCACGAGAAGGAGGAGCAAAAGATTATTCTCGACTACGTGGACAGCTTGAGATTTGTGTATGGCGCAGACGGCGGGGCGATTCATTTATACGATAAACTACAGGAGTTTTGGGCGTCGGGCAAGAAGGAGTGGGATCAATGTTTTTACGAACCCATCAATATTCTCACCTGAGGGTGCCTCAGCATGTATTAATACACAATTACGGACCCGACCCCTGGTGCTCAGTCGCATTCTTTTGTGAGAGTTGGTCACGCAGTAGTTGAGCTGTGAGCTCGTCAAATGCTCGCACCTCCAAATGCGCGATGGCTTCTCTTGCTCTTTAGTGAAACATTCTCTGTCGTGTTTGCTTGCATGAGATTGATAACCGCTCTGGAATAGGCTTGCTACTGCTAACTAAAGCGAGTCTATCGTGTCTTTACCTATGCAGCACTGCGTGCATTCTATTGGATCGCCCGGTGAGCCGCACAAACTACAGTCAAAGTGTTCACAACGAGGATTTGGGGGGTCACCACGACCACCAGCGTAGCTGTACAGGAGACACCCAACTTGACACTCGCCCCAAACACCGCCATTGTTACCTGCGTGTGTTAGTCTGAATGTGCTGGTACGCATGCGCATCAAGCTCCGCGTGTAGAGACAAACAGCAGCGGTTTTCTTTGAGTTGATGGATCAAGTCACTTACATTTTGTGTAGTCTTCTCTGACGAGGAGGTAAGCCGTGATTAAGCTGGTCGCATTGCCATCGGGAAAGTGAAAGCTCTGCTTGTCGGCATTGGTTTTGCAACCACTACCCAGCTGCAAGAGTGGTCGTAGTTAACTCCGCGTCCATCCGTGCCAATGACCTCTGTGGATGAGTCAAAGGTACTGAGGAAACACCCAGTGATGATCTCACAAGCCGAAATAGATGATTTGGTCTCTCCAGCAGTGATATAAGTAGTCCAGGCACAGGCACTAGCCGTCTCCGTTTGGCACTCAGGCTTGTCATCGGTTTTGAACGGACTGTCTGGGTTAATAGTGATTTTTGGCCAAGGCGGCAACGGGCCTACGATGGTCACACCCGAGGGAATCCTGATGCGATCGATAGGTGGCGGCTCCGGGCCATGTCGAATACACAGAGAGAAGAACCATGCTGAGCAAGGGATGTGGACTCTGTGATCGTCAACCACAGGATGATCTATTTCTTTATCCTCGGGAACAATTTGAACCACTGCTGGACAGCTTGTATAGACTGGCAACGGGGTTATGGTGGAGCTCGACTGATTTCGGATGGAATGGCGCAGTACTCTGGATCTAGCGCATCCCCAACACACCAGAGGTCAGTCAATGTCGCAATACTTATCAGGTGACGATGTGTCGTAAAATGGAACTTGACGAATGTCCCAGCGCTCCTGCACCCACGCTGTCGCGGGCGGCATCATTTCCGTTGCGCGTTGTTGCCACGACTTCATTGCCTCCAGGTCTGCCATAGCCGCCGCTTCCTTTTCGTAAGGTTCTTCGAAAGCTTCCTTCCATAGAAAAGCATGTAGAATTATGGTCCGACTCACATAATCCTGCTGCGGCATCGCTGGCCCGAAGTTCTGCTCTACCCAGCTGTCTTCTTCCAGCACATGGAGCCATATTGCCGTATGCTGGGTCCAGGTGCCGCGCCTTGTCAAAACAGTATGATTGCGCGGCCGGAAGTAGCCAAACCCGGCCTCTAATGCTGCGAAATTGGTCTCAAACGCAATCTCGTCGATTTGATTCGGCACCGAGAACGCTGTGAGTGTTATGAGATCAGCCAATTCTCTAGTTGCTCCCTCAGTACCATGTCTGAGGACTCGAAATCGGGATCTGGCGGGCGATGTTGCAGTGGAAATTGAGTCTTTATTAAGGTTTGGATGTTTCAAGTCCACACCAATATCACCCGATGCCGCTGTGTTTGCATTTTCAGGGAGATTGCGCAGAAATTCGACACAGGCCTCGGAAGATTGAAAAGCTCTCAAGTTTTCGAGGTTGGTCCATTCTGTTGCCAATGCATTAACCACACCGAAAACTTTGTATTTTAATAGAAAAATAAAATAAAATAAGGAGCTCCTGATAAATGCGCATGGTAGCGACATACCAATGATATAGGCGGCTTTTTCGGGTTTGTCCACCATTCTGGCGACACTCTCTTTAACTGAGCCTAGAAAGCCTGAATGAGGGCCGACGCAGGGGCCGTCATCCTCTGTAGCCCATACGGGCCACTCTTGATCCAGTGGTAAATAAAATGGAGTCCATGTTATAAGAGGTTTTCGCATAATGGGATCGTGTCGTTTGCCTACTATGAAATGGTGCTCGACAGGGTGTCTGCTTGGGTGCGCTACGAAATGTGATGCCCGTACTTCATGTTTTGCAACGGAGGCTTACATTTGAACATGGGGGGATGAACCGCTATTTATAAGTGCTGTGGCCAGTGGCCAGCAGCTAAGTATTAAGTTAGTGTGCCTCTGGCATTCGTCGTCTGAGAAAGCTACTCAGCTGAAGACATCGACGTGTAAAAATTCGGTATCGCACGAATCAAAGCCAATGCGAGTGACTCCAAGAACTCGCAGGTACAAAGGAACTTTGATCTTCACCTCTTTCGCTTTTATTATGGCTGGGATTCCTTTCACCAAACCGCATATGCTATCCCTGGTGGACCTCAGCTCTCTGCCAGCATGGTGCCGAACAGTAACGCCCCAGCATCATTACAAGCCTGAGACTATTTGTGCTGAGCCACTCATTTTATTCCATCAAATTTTGAACATTGCTGATATTTGCGTTGTTAGCCACTGGTGGGCGGGATAAAAGCCCGTCAGCATACGCTAATACACAATTATAAGTCTGCGGTGTATTCGTCTCTTGCATCCGTGTGGCGTAGCCCAGAGAAGCGAATATATGAACCTTAGCATAAATTGCATCTTCGATTGGCAACATTGTGGCTCTTGCATTTTCTCCGAAGCAGCGAAGCGCAGACTCTAAGACGAGATAAAGGGCATATGCGGCGCCGTGAAAGTCTTCTTTGTGGCTAGTGATGTGACAGCTCGTACTCCTGTGATGGTTGATTTACGAAATTCGAAGCTAGCTACATGACCATTTTGGCGCGTGCACCGTTAAATACTGCTTTACTTCATTTGTAGCCCGTAACTTCATTTCGACCTAAGCGCGATACCGTCGCAATTATGTCGCTATACTATCCTCATTAGCTAAAATGAGTTCGTATTACACTTTCTAAGTCTGGTGCGCTTCTTCATCGCTAGACATGTCATTTGACTCCGAGATTGAAATGCGCGGCACCAGCTGAATGGCCCATCTCTCCTGCACCCAGGCGGCGGCAGGAGGCATCACGCACGACGCACGTATTTCCCAGGATTTTAATGCTTCTGGGTCTGCCATGGCTGCCTCTTCCTCTTTGAATGGCTCTTTATATCATTGTGACCATGGGAACACATGACAGAATATGGACCGCTCTCCATCTCCTGCCTGCCGCTGCGACGACTGTGCGAGCGTGCCAAACTGTTTATCCACCCGGACATCCTCTTCCAGCATGAAGAGCCAAATAGCCGTGTGCTTGGCCGGGCGCCCTGCCTCGTCAAGACGCTGTGGTTGTTACATGTGGCAGAACTGAGCGGGGTGAGCACCTGTATTTATACTAGGTGGGCTCCATTCGTAAAGCATTTGACAACGATAAATGGTAACAGAAAGTATTAGAATATCAAGAAAAACTGCAGACGTAGAGTAAAAGCACTTGAAGTGTAAGTATATCCAGCGTACATATTTTACTATGCTTTTCTATAACTCATAGCGTCGTCATGTGCCCCTCCCATCTCGTTCCTGGAAAGAGGGCAGGCATGGAGGCCATCACCGAGCGCTGCAGTGGGCCATACCAGGCACTTTTGCTGTAGCGGTAGATAAAACCGCGTCCAAGTGGTAGGCCGATTCTCGAATCTCTGATTGGGACTCATGGTATGCTAGATGTGTACTTGGCCAATGGTAGCCTCCTAAAATGGTAATCCTATTTCGCAGGCGGAAGTCGCATGCTAAGACACCTAGAAGTGAAGGTGGGGGGTGGGCTGTGTCCAAACTTGGCCACCATCTTTCACTGCAGCATTTTTAGCCATCAATAGAGACAAAAGATGTTCGTATATCAATGATAGCTACATAGATACTATAATGTTGTTTATCAAATTAAATAATGCCGCTGCTACACCTTTTGTAAGTTCTCAATCATGCACCCTCTCGTCCTGCGCCGTTCTGTCCTGTTACTAATGTAACCATTGAGACGGTATCAATCTTAACTACAACCTGATTAAAATACTAAATCTAATGTTAGATTTTTTTAAAAAAATATATATAGTAAAAATTTATATATATAAATTTCTTTTCCTCTATTTACGTCTACCTCTTAGGTACTTATCTTATCTACTATGAAGTATAAAATTAAGAGCTTTATTACAACTCTAGCTACATGGGATACTACAAAACTAGTATTAAGCACGCTTAATACAATATCGAGTAATCCCCTCTCTGCACTGTCACGTGTATGCTGCAAGCCTGATTGATGCAAAATTGCGTGGCGTGACCAGTGTAACGCGGGGTCACTCAAAATACCCTGACCGTCTGCCGCATCCTAGAGCCACAGGTATCAATCACAGTACTCTCTGCTGTACATATGTATCAAATTTTTCCCGATTCGCGGTTGCTGAACTAAACCTTTATACCAATCAAATTAAGACTCAATATATGCTCTATGGATAGCCGAGCATTGTGTGGCACCTTGATGGTGCTTTTCATTTCCACTGTTCTCTTCCGCGCAATGTTGAAGATTCGTCGACGTGACAAAGGAAAGCCGCCGTCGCTCCTCGGCCTACGCACCATTCATGAGCCGACTGATTCCTTGCCTCTATTCGAGTAAGTAATTGCTGCTCTCATCGCGACGGACACACTAATAGTATAAGTATCGTTGCGGTCCACGGCCTCGGCGCGCATCCTGAATACACCTGGACAAGTAAAGCCAGCCAGAGCTCTGGCGGGGTTTCCCGAGACAATCTGCTCCGAGACCGCCTTGCACCACAGTTCCCAGAAGCAAGAATCCTAGCTTTTGGCTATAATTCCGACTTCTGGATGAACGCCCCGGTTACTACGGCGGAGAGAATTGGCAAAGAACTACTGGACAACCTAATGGAGGACCGCCAAAAAAATGCAAATGTTAGAATCAAAAACTTTAAATGCAGTAGCACTGCTAACAAGTACAACAGCACGTTCCGATCGTCTTCATAGGCCACAGCTTTGGAGGCATTATTATTAAACAGGTATACACCTAATCTGCAGGCCCCGTGCTCAGACCTAACTCCTGCATAGGCCTTACGCCAATCTGATAGTGCAAGTGGCCTACTGGACAGCACCTGTGGCATTATATTCCTCGGAACTCCACATCTAGGCTCGCCCATGGGGTACATTGGTGCCGCGGCAGCCAGCGTAATGGGCTTTTTGGGGTCCAACACTGGCTTGCTACTCTCATTGAGATCTAACCTTCCGGAACTCACTGACTTGGATACGCGCTTTGTGTTACAATTGCAAGAAAAAATGAGCCGATGTGGAGAAACCAAAATCGTGGCTTTTGTCGAAAAAATGCCCACATATATCCTAGGATGGCTCTTTGTTGGACTCGTAAGTACGAATATCCTGAGATGTTTGGAGCAATTATTCTGATTGGTGCAGATTGTCGATGCAGACTCGGCCCGAGGTGGCCATAGCGCAAAAACTAGATACATAGACACCGATCACTCTGGGCTGAACAAGTGCAAGTGCGAAGCATTATGCAAGACGTTGATAGAAGAGTTGCGCAATCTCAGCCCGTATGTTATATGTCTACATTTCAGATGCCTCAACTAACATGACAGTGCTAGAGGAAAGACGGCTGTCTTGACACTGAGTGATCAGCAGAAGTCCTTTGTCAGGGGCGAGCTGCCCATCGCGACTGGCGCCGAGTTTGATTCCCATGCGAACGAATACGCTGAAGAATGTCTCCAAGGTACACGAAGTAAGATTCTTGATGATATAGGCATATGGTCGAAAACAAACACTCCCGAGCATGTTTACTGGCTACAAGGGAAGGCCGGCACAGGCAAGTCGACAATTGCTCTTACTGTAGCTGGCAAGCTCAGCGCCAGGAATCGCCTCGCTGCTAGCTTTTTCTTCAAGAGGGGCGAATCCAAACGCAGCAGTGCTACGCTCATTTTTACCACTATTGCCGCACAGCTTGCTAGGAGACTGCCGAAGGCTGCGAATGCGATGATGACAGCCGTGGGAAATGAAGTGATCAAAGACAAATCACTTGGAGAGCAATTCAAAAAACTCATTCAACAACCAGCTATAGCCGCACAAAAAATATCCCCTTCGATCATGACGGTCGTGATTGATGCTATCGACGAATGCGAGGACAAAGAGGACGTGAAAAAAATCATCACATTACTGTCGCAGAAAGATGATCATGAAACGGCCCCTTTAAAGTTCTTCATCACCAGCAGAGATGAACCCAAAATTCGTGAGGGTTTCAACGCCAATAGCAAAAGTTTCGTCCAGTGTGCCCTTCATGAGGTTGATGAAAGCGTGATTAAGCACGATATCAAACTCTTTCTAGAGGCTCGATTAATCAAAATCAAAGGTAAACTGCCCTCACCGTGGCCGAATAAAGCGAAATTCGACCAGCTGTTGGAGATGTCCACGCCGTTATTCATCTTCGCATCAACTGTTTGCCGCTTCATCGAAAATGATGGATATGCCGATGGGCCAGAAATACAGCTCGAAACTATACTCGGTGACAAAACACACGGGAATTTTAACAACTTATATCTGCCTATCTTAAGACAAATGGTTCTCAAGCACTCGAACGATACGGGCAATACGCTTAAACAGGCGGCTATGTCTGATTTTGCGAAAATTGTCGGCTCAATAGTTACCCTGTTTGATCCACTTCCCGCTGCGACACTCGCGAAACTACTCGATCTCACCGAACACAAAGTCACAGCCCGGCTCAACCCCCTTCACTCAGTTTTGGACGTTCCTGGTGATAAACCTATAAGGATATTCCACGAATCATTCCGCGAATTCCTTATTTATCCTGGAACACAAAACGAACATGAATTTCGGATAAACACCGTGGGTACTCACAAGATGCTTGCAGAGCTATGCCGTAAGCTGTTATCTAAAAAAGATGGCTTTAAAGAGGACATCCGTAAATTATGGGAGCCTAGAAGCACTCATCGTGAGCTTGAGAACCATGAGGTTGACAAATGTTTACCTCCAGAGGTTCAATATGCAGCTCTTTACTGGGTGCGTCACTTGGAAAGTAGCGGCGTCAAGCTCTCCGATGGAGACGATGTTTTCCGGTTCCTCCAAACACACTTCCTTCACTGGCTTGCGACATTGAGCCTTGTTGGGAAGGCAGCCGAGGCCATTCATCTTATAGGCAGATTACAAACTCTGGTTGATGTACGTTTCAAACTCCACTAAAATGACGCGTTTACTAATATGCGCTATCTACCTAGCCAGCTAAATGTACCAAAGCCTCAATGTTTCTCCATGACGCAAAATGTTTTATTCTTAATTGTCGTCCAGTACTCGACAAGGCACCTCTACAACTATACACCTCGGTGCTGATCTTTACTCCAGAAAGGAGCATAATTCGGAGTTTATTTGAGGACTCCATCGGCAAGGCGCGAGTGAAATATATTAAAGGTCTTGAAGGTGACTGGAGTCCTTGTCTACAAACACTCGAGGGCCACAGTAGTGTAGTTAAATCTGTTGCTTTCTCTGCAGATGGCAGGCAACTGGTATCTGGATCACTCGACGAAACCGTCAAGATGTGGGATGCCACAACAGGGACGCTACAGAGTACACTCCAGGCCAGCAACCCAGTCAGATCGGTCGCCCTTTCTGCCGATGGTAAATGGGTGGCAGCCGCATCAGTTGACCTTAGAGTTAAGGTGTGGGATACCGTGACAGGAGCTCTACATACGCTCACTGGCCATAGCGAAGAATTGTCCTCAGTTGCCTTCTCTTTGGATAGCAAGCGACTAGCATCCGCATCACTCGACGGCACTATCAAGATCTGGGACACCCAGGACTGGACCTTAGAGCGCACAATTGACAACAACAATCCTGACTACGTTACTTCTGTTGTTTTCTCTGCCAATCGCCAGTGGATGGCATATTTGGCAAAAGTGTCAGGTAAAGGCATAATTATGGTCTGGGAGATCAAGAATTGGACTCTAAAGTGCAAGTTTAAGGCCTGTCACCATAGCCCTATATGCATAGCCAAGTCGATCACCTTCTCGGTCGATAGCAAACGGTTGGCGGCCGCATTGAGTGACGGTAGTATTCAGATCTGGGATATTGAGAAAGAGGCCTTGCAGACTGTTCTTCGTCGCCACGGCGTGCTTGTTAGCTCAGCTGCCTTCTCTGCTGACGGCAACTGGATGGCATCCGGATCACTCGATAAGACCATCAAAATCTGGGATACTACAACTTGGATCGTGAAGAGCACATTTAAGGATCATTCGTGCATTAATGCAGTTGCTTTCTCTGATAATAGCGAGCCGCTAGTGTCTGCATCATACGAAACGATTAAAATATGGGACACCACAGTAGATACCACCCGGAGTACTGTTAAGGGCCTTGGTGGTGAGGTTACCTACATAGTTTTCTCTGCTGATGGTGAATGGGTGGCGTCCTCAGCAAGGTACTCTGGTATTCAGATCTGGGACGCAAAATCAGGAGCTAGAAAAAGCACATTTGGGAAAGTATCCGACGATGTTGGCTCAATTGCCTTCTCCGCAGATTGCGGGAAGGTAGCATTCACCTCAGACGGACCTAGTGTTAAGATCTGGGACGCCGTGACAGAAACTATACGGGAACTCACAGGACATACCGAAACTGCTAATTCAGTTGCTTTTTCTGGCGATGGAAAATGGTTAGCCTCTGCGTCGGAGGATAGTACTGTCATTATTTGGAACGCCAAGACGGGGGCTTTTCACAGAGCTTACAGGGACCATCAGAAGGTCTTCGTCAAATTGGTTGTTTTTTCTCCTGATAGTGCATGGGTAGCGTCGTCAGCGGGTTACACGCGTGACACCATAAAGGTCTGGAATCCTAACACAGGCACAACGCAGAGTACATTCGGGAACGAAAATGACGCTGTAGAACACATTGCTTTCTCTGCCGACGGCCAGCTGGTAGCATCTGTCCTGGAGGGTGGCACTGTCAAGATCTGGGATGCCGCGACAGGTAGTCTGCGGGACACACTTCAGGGCCACATTGGCAACTTGGATTATATTTTACATTCAATAAGCGCGCCTGACGATAACAAAGATGTTTACGGAATAAGCGAGGATAGGAGTTGGGTTCTATTGAATGGGAAAAATTGGCTGTGGCTGCCTGTCGACTTTCGGCGCTGTGAATTTGCAATTTATGGGTCTACCATTGCTTTTGGCTGTCTGTCCGGGAGAGTACATATAATGAAGTTTGACTAGCAGCTCTAAATATATCTATCACTTATCTAATCTATGCCCAGTCTAGTGGAGGGCCTATTTGTTATTGGATGGCAAGGAATAGGGTTGGCTTCCCTGGTCGATACGGCCGTGTGAATGGTATTCTCTTTTTTTGGTGCCTGCATATATTACAGACAGGAAATACGTGGCAAGCCCGTGGAGCATGGTGCAAATTATACAGGAATGATTTCTGGGTGTAAATTTGTGAGCCAAGTGCGATGGCAGTGCTATGGCCGTGCAGCTGCGCATTGAAAAGCAATTTCAAGTGTACTTCCTTGACTATGGTATAACCATTATACACACTTTCCTCTTGTTACTCAATTGTGATATTATACAAGACTCAAAAAGCCTATCATAGCTATAATAAGACACTGCTGTTGTGCGTAAGATGCAGCGTCGCGGGTTCGCCCGTGTTTGCTTGGCGACGCCTCTACTACCAAATCCCATCTCAGCATCTTCGTCACTCAACCTATTCCGGCATTCAAAAAGTGACACAATCCTCACAAAAACAGTGCTGTATATCACATCACCGTGAGACCAGAATAAAAGACACAAATATTATTTGAAAACTAGTATTAAGGCATGGGGCTACGGTACATGTTTCCAGTCTGGTAAGTAATTCAGTTCTCTTCATTAGGCCGTCATATTGGTCTCTTTCTTTCTGCCAAACGTTTCCTGTTCGTCGTTTCCTGTTCGCCGTTTCCTGTTCATTTTTCGGACTGTTTTTCTTTTCTTTTCAAATTTCTTTCTGCTTTTCTTTTCTTTTTGTCATTCCTCTCTCTTCACCATTCGCATTCCTTACTTTTTACCATTCAACCCCCAACCCAGTTGACCTTCCGCCTCATCCTTCTCCTTCAAGCCAGCCACAACCCCCGGTAGCAAGGCCCGCGTTTACCAAAAGAAGACTTTGCGTGCCCTCTAAGCCCAAGTGGTGTGCTTAATCGTAGGACGGCACTCCTTCTGCTGCGTGACCGTCTTCGTGGTCGTCTCCTTGTCGCAGCCAGTTCCCGCGTTAATGACGGTCCCGTGCATGGCGGGCTTGGGGATTCTCGGCACGGCGGGCGTGGGCTCACCGCGCGCGACAACATGGCCGGGAATCTTTGTTCTCGCCGTCCTCATCGTCGTCGTGTTATGAATCTTGCTGAACTGCGTGGGCCAGATGAGACGCTCAGTGGGGGTGCTGCTGCTGCTGCTGCTGCTGCTGCTACCGCCACCGCTGCCGGTGGTGGTGGCGGCGGTGGTGTTGCGGAAGCTGATGCCGTCGTGGCTGGGTATGGGGTACGCGGTGCCGTCAAAGAGC
>JANAKD010000854.1:0-12160 GCA_027627215.1 Lecanicillium saksenae | reverse complement strand
ATCGAGCCCTGTGCCGCCGTCACTGCAGCAGCAGCAGCAACAACAACAACAGCCACCTCTGCCCCCGAGGAGCGAGATGTCGCAGAAACCACTTCCGCCCCCCACAGAGTCTCTTATATAAACATACGATGCAAAAATAGAAGCAGAGGATTTTTAACGATTTACGAAAAAATATTGAGAAGAGTTGTAGACGTCATGCAGTAGAGTATATAAAAGTCAAAAATTATTTTATGCACATTATCAAGCGGGTGTCTATATGAACACATCCCATGACCGAAATTGCATTGAACCGAGTGGAAATGGGCTAGATTTAGGCTGGTTTCATAAATGTCGAAGACGTCATGGGCATCAATCGATTCATGCAAGGAAAATAATTTTTTTTTGGGCTATGCACTGGAGATAAATCAAAGACAAGAAAAAAAAACAAACAAACCAGAAACGTAGCGAAGAGTTGCATGTAGTAATTTGTTGGTAAAGGATCAAGTAGGTTACCGTGTGTGCCAATCCTTCGGGAGCTTGCCGACGACGGGCAGGGCGGCGTGGGATGCGCCCTGTGGGGGGGGTTTGGCGGGTGAAGCCAGGAGTGAAGAGCGGCCAACTACAGGTCGTGCGAGTACACCACGGATGTAACCCAACTTCTGTGGCCTTGTAGTATCTGTAGACAATTCATTCCAGTACTCTTCCATCCGTGGTTTCAGGCAAACCCATCTAGCTACATCTTCAGAATCCTCGAATATTGTTCTTATTTTGCTCTGCTTTGGTGCAAAGATGGCCCCGCATCCCGCCGTTCTCTTTGCGAACTGCTCAAACAGCTCGCTACAAAGACAAGCCACTACAATTTAAAATGATTTTCTAAAAAAAAAATTGAGATCGGTTGTTGTATTGACCATCTGTCTTACTGACTTGCGCTTGGTTTAATACCGGCCAGTGTAAGCCAGCGTCTAAATAGACCTGGCCCTGCAACTAATATCTTGCCGTGCTTGGCACTCGCTTCTGTCTCTTTTGCAAACGCTCGCCATTCGTCTATAGTCATTAGAGTTGCCTTTAGGTAGCCTGCGATTAACCCGCTGAATCTGAAGAACACTGACGGCAGCCTCTTTTCATAGAGATCTAGCCATTCTGTTAATCTGCCAACATTCTCTATAGGCTCCAATACACCAGAGCCACCCAGAGCAGCTAGAAGAATGGAATAAACTATCATCGCCTCCATATAACTGTTGAGATAATGAAGTTTATAGCCTGATGGGCCCTTTTCTACCTCATTTGCTTGGCTGAACTTGGTGTAGGCAGAATATATATTTGCCGCCGGGTCATGGTCGCAAAGTTCCTTGACTCTTGCATCTCGTAGCTTTGTGGCGAGCTTGTCAGCGCGCTGAATTTGGCCCTTCAGAACACGGCGCTTCTCATCATATCTTGGGGGTCCACCTGTTGTACAGAGAATGAATTCAGAGCAGTCGGCAAGCAATGTAGCTGTATTTGCAGTAATTCGCCAATTGTCCGCGAACCATTTGTTTCTAGGTATCGTCGTTGAGCTATCGCGTAGTCGTATAAGGACTTGGCTCCATTGCTTTTGAGACCAGAAACATTGTTTGTTGGTATAAATGCATGATTCAACCTTGTAAAATAAATAAGCATCGTTCATGTACCCTCCTCAATGTCGCTCATTATTATTTGTACATACTATTAATGGCAGGCACCCAATCAATAGAGTCCTTTCAATTTTGTCTTGCAAGTTAGGAAGGCCACGCTGCTCGTAGATCTTTCCTAGGCCATAGAGATGTAGTTGGAGAGTATCGTTGCTATTATCTTTTAAAGTCTAGATTTTTTTTTAGTAATTTCGGTGATAAATATTATTTAAAATAATCATACCTCGAAGCAACATATTAAAAGAACTACAAGCAGAAGTTCAGACGACGAGGATAGCCGGCGGTCGTCCAGCATATGACGCAAACCGCTAATGGCTGCAGTATGCGACCTTATCAGTTCCAAAGGCAGTTTCGGTATATAAAAAGGGCCTTCTGGGGCTCTTGCTTGACCGCTTCTAAATATTTCTCGAATTCCATTAGCCGTGCAGGCGAGTGCAGCGTCCAAGGCAAAATGATGCCCAGCCCGACTGGGAAGACTATCACAGCTCAAGAATACGACCCATGGCAGAACTTGATGATAATGACCCGATTGTCTATCCACAAGCGCTGGCAGCAAGTGAAAAAGCTCTTGAGAATCCTTGGAGCCGCCAAGTTGAGGCAAGGAAATGACAGGCCGATGCGAAGGGGGCGAGTAAAACTCGTAGCCGCGGCAGTTGAAATGGCCCCTGGTACAGCGATGACAGGCTGGCTTGCCCTCATCGCACCTTACATGACGAGTACTAGCGGGAGCGAAATATCGTCCACGTTAGCCGATGGGAGGTTTTGGAGGGCACATGAGCTCAAGGCATCTAGGAAAATTCACAAACCGGCAGGTCAAGCAGCCGGTCCTGGCTCTGGTTGCCCATCGTTTCGTGCGCTTCGTCGTCTGTTCCTTGCCCACACGCACGCTGTGGCTGGCAATGTCAGTGGGCTCACGGGATCCGGGTCTCAATACAAGCGCCATGGCGGCCAGGGGATGTATGCTGGTGAGCTGCAAGGAAAATGTTGATGTAGAATGGTGGCGTTGCGAACTGTCGGCGACTTTACTACAGGCGCGGGCAAGCGGGCGGCACTAATCCGACGCGACCTCACCTGATGTGGCAGTACCATTTCGGTTATTCTGGTATTCAACATTAGAATCTTGCACGCCCATCTAGCCTCGCACAGCAAGTACCAGCAGCAGCAGTGACAAAGAAGATGCTTTGAGACGGCCAATTCAGGCTGCATATATCCAAAGAAAGACGCGCGCGTTGATACCTTTCAGAGCCTCAGTACCGTGTGTGACAATGACTTGTGGTGAAAATATTCAGAGCATCAAGCTACAAGTAGCCGTTAAATCCCGTTACGAGCAGACAACAAGGTACTTGGCTACAAGCGATTTGCTCCCCCGCGACACCCATTTCAGTTTGGTTGGTACGTTGGCTTTCGCTCTATTATTACTCCGTACTCGCGGCTTTCTTACTCCACGCCACAATTGCACCAGCTAGTCTCTCGCCGTCTATCTCGTCCCCCCCCCCCCGCTCTCTCTCACTCTTTGACGTCCTTGTCCTGGTCAGTGCAGTGCAGGGCCGTGTCTATTCCCAGGAACATCCCGTCGTGGCCAAGAACCACACACTAAACACTAACGAGGGCCGCTAGAGCACTGTCACGGTGACAAGCCCACCCACCAACACCACCACCACCACCATCACCAGCCGCTCCTCCTCCTCGTCGCATACGCCGCCTCGCAGAATGTCACCTCCCCCAACCTTCTTCTTGTCTTGACATGTCTCCCGCCAAAAGGAACCCCGGCATCGTTGGATGGATTTTCCCGTTGGAAACTGGGGCCTCCCCTTGCCCCAAGATCGACAGCGAAAGTGCCGGCAGCTACCAAGTCAAACCAGACGACAAACGCACGCAAGCCAAGTCGGACCACCACACACACACACACACACACACCACCTTTTCGCATCGTAAATCTCCGTCTACTCTCGCCATCGCCCAGCGGGTGATACCCACTGATAATACCCCTGCTCGCATCTACTGGCGATGCAGCGTGATTGTCATCCCTCTTCCCCTTCTCTCTCTCTCTCTCCGCCCGCATTATCGGTGTGGCTTTTTTTCCTTTCGTCTACGTGTGCCTCACGCCACCTTCAGCTCAGCCTGGGCCTTGGAACGCGTCTTTCCCAGTACCAGACTTGGACGCGGTGTGTGTCTCTCTGTCCCCTCGCTACCCCGTTCTCCAACTGCAAGCCTCTCCTGCGTGACGATACCACAAAAACCCTGTCATTTTTGTAGCTTCCCCCCTCCCGCCGGCCACCCTTGCTGTGGTTGGTCTCATCACCGCTTTTGCTGGCTGGTGTGCCAAAGCAACAACAATGCAGAAAGGCTAGGCAGGCATGTCTTATTTCACCGCCTGGAACATGGGGGACCTACTCCATGTCTCTCTCACTAGTCCTTGAAGAAAGCAAAAAAGCCCGTTCGTGAGGGCATGTCTTTTTTTTCTTTTTTTTTTTTTTCCCTGGAGAAGCCCGTCGTCGTTCACTGTCCACCTCATAATCCAGGCACGCGATGCGCATGTGCATGATTCGGGTCTTTTTCTCAACTTGGCTACTTGCTTTGCTTGCCTGATCGTAGGTCATGCGTCCCCCTCCCGCCTCCCAGTCCCAGTCCCAGTCCCAGTCGTTCCAGGCTCCGCGCCCTCTCCAGTGCAGCCGCATTGCAGCGCAGCATTTCGCCTCCCCTCCCTTTTTACTACTTGGCACTAGGTTGGTTGTCTACTAGTTGATTCGTACCAGCATTCTCCAAGCCAGCCATCCAGCCAGCCTCCTCTCATCAGGTCGTCGATGACGCTAAGCTAGCCTTGGTGTCTCCACATCTTTGGGCTTGGGCTGCTGAGTCGTATGCCAGCCGCAAATCACCTGCTAAATGACTGACTGCATCGCACAAGAATCAGCCGCCAATCCACCACTTCAACTACACTTTTGTTAGGTCTGACTAGCACTACTACTTTGGCTCTCGGGAGCCGAGTCACACACTCTTTCAACCAAGTGGGTGGCGCAAGTACTGGGCCCCTCCGCAAAGAGAGTCTCCATCTCGTTGCAGCGTGCTTGTCCCGTTTGCCTTTTGCCTGGCCCAACGGCAAGGGTCCTTTCGGTGTGTGGTCGTGGTGGATGGATGGGTGGGTGTCATTGTGGTTGTATTCATTGTGGCCTGCTTTTCTGACTAGCCCGACACCTATTCTGTATTTGGACTCTATTCTACTCTGTTTTTTTTTTAAACTGCGCCGGGTTTTGTAGACTAGACCAGGCCATCTTTTTTCTCATATTAAATAAAGGTGCCCGCTTCCCTCCTCCTCCTCTCCCCCACGCCAAACCTCAAAACGGCGCCCAAGTCACGCTCTCCTCTTCCTTTACCCCAAATCCCTGGATCGTGATTTTGCTCATCTTTTTTTTTTCTTTTTTTTTTTTTCGTTCCTTCTCCATTTTCACCCTCGACATCACCACCCGGCCGATATCTTTTCTCCTCCTCAGGTCTCAGCTCTGATCAAAGCGCACGACCGCGCAGTTGGGGGATTCTCCTTGCAGTAGAGCCAACCCGCCCCAGCAAATCACCAGCGAACGAGACACAGTTCCGCTTTCGGCCCCAGCAGCAGCACCACACACCACCACCGGCGACCAGCATAAACCATCCTGTCTCTTCTGCACTCAGCCTTGCGGGCGCAGCACCAAAAAAAGCACGAGACTCATTGCGCTCTCTGCCTCGGTTTGCCTCTTGAGAAAGCAAATAATAATCCACGGAGAACCCGACGAGAGTTTCAATTTCTTTCCCCTACAGCTATAAGGAGAAGGAAATTGCTACTTAGCCAGCTCGCCGCACCGCCCTTTTCTCTTCGGTCTGTGTTGCTGCATCAACAAACCCAGAGCTTAGCTCTCTCTCTCTCTCGCTCTCTCTTACTGCCAACATCGCCACCACAACCACAACCACCACAACCGCAATGGAGGCCACCGAGCAAATACTCCCGCACATGTCCGCCGCCAAGCAGGACCGCATCCGCATCTGGCGGCACGAGGTCGCCACCGCCCACCTCGAGCCCGACCACGACGCCCTCTCCCCCGGCGCCGCCATCTCCTCGGCCACGTCCACCACCACATCGTCCTCCTCGTCCTCGCGCTCCGCCGCCCTCGTCCTCGCCCGCGGCCGCAGCATCCTCTCCAAGCTCGCCCACAAGCTTCGGCCCTCTGGCGGCTCGACCGGCAGCGGATTCTGGCGCAGCGGCGCGCCCCAGCCCGAGGAGGGCGCCTCCAGGACCGCCATGTACGCGACGCTCTCGCCAGACTACAACCCGGACGTGGTGCCCGCCGACGACTACAACGCCGACGAGGAGATTAGCGGCGGCGACGGTGCCAACCCGCGAGNACGCCGTGCTGCGCGAGAAGCAGGAGCGCTTGATGCGTGCGGCCAAGCTCCTCGACAAGAGTCACGCCAACGTCGACGGCAGCTAATATACCTCTCTCTCTCCCTCTCTCCCGCTATCAACCAACATAATATGAGAAAATCCCCCATGCCATGGGGGAAAAACGACAGCCGACAATACGGCCGTGTTTGCACTGGAGTTTTGCGTTTTTCTCTTTTTTGAAAGCCATTCATCATTATTATTTTTTTTTTGCAAAACTTATACCCTTTGCTACATTGTTAAAACAATTTGTTACGACCTAATATACATCATCAACTGACATTTGCACCGCATCTTGTCTAGACATACATATCTACTCTTTTTACTTATTTACGAAACTGTCTTATAACGCATTTGAATATACAACTCATTCAACTCCAAATCTCTATCGTCTATAAACCGCTGTAATCTATTAGAAGCCCACAATCTTTCACATGCCGCAAGCTGGCAATTTGCCTTTGCATCTCATCGCCCATCACATGAAAGCTGCCCGAGGCACACAATATCGTCACGAGGCAGCCCTCAACATCACGTCTCACATCTCACAGCACAAGACAAACACGCAGACGCACACACGCACACAGACGTACACACACAACACACGTATTATCAGATATTTTGCCATTTTTTATATACTGCGGTTCCATCCCGAGTCCCCTTTAACCTGCTGGGAAACAGAGCCCGGGACCCTCTCAATGGGGGCCGTGGTGTCCGAGAATCTCCCCTCCACTAACAGGTTCCATGTCGCATTATAAACCTTTGCAGCGACAAATGGTCAAAAGAGGTACGCCGGTGGCCACTGCAGAAACTGTGGGAAAAAAAAAGAAAAGTGAAACAACAAAGAGGGAGTTAACAAAAAAAAAGCAGCAGAAACAACATTTCCGTAAAGTAAAAAACGAGATACGATCCATAAAAAATTCCGGATCGGGGCGAGTAATTCCAGTAAAGCAGCCATATCGGGAAAAAAAAGAAACAAATGTACCCATGCCAATGGAGGGAATATTTGTATTTTTTTGCCATGGCCGCCACGAGGGCAGCCAGGCGCGAGAAACGTCGTGTCCCTCTCCCAAGCCGAAACCATAAAAAATTCTACCCCCCATTTGCAAAAAAGCAAAATGTGCACCAGTCAACTCGTCTCTTCGTGAGTCAACCGTGCACCACCACCCCGGGTAAAGGTGTGGTCAAGTTAAGAGGCGGCGGNGGGAGCGGCCAGGACGGCGGCGACGAAGGCGAGGATGGTGAACTTCATGATGGCGGCTTTGGTGGTTGTTTGGTTTGGTTTCTGTTGGTAGATATAGAAGAGTGTGGAAGAGGTGATTTGGATTGCTGATGATTTCTTAAGCTTAATCCGAGAATATCCTCATCTATTTATACTATTCAATGCTCTGCTGAAATGCTAGAAACGCAGCATGTCGTCGTCATCGTCAACTGATTTGTGTTCAGAAGAGTGCATCGACATGGCGGCGTGGAATGTTTTCTCGACGATCCTGGATAAAAGCCAGGAACAGAAGTTTACAAGTCTCCCGAGCTCTGGAATGGAGGCTTCTGACGATTGAAGCTTATATGGGAAAATATAGAAATACCGGTGGTTAGGTAAGACGTCCATGTCTGAGACGTTCCCGTTATGGCGTCAGCAATCCCAGACTGGCACGATGACTTGTTACAAAAGTGTACATCCATATCGTGCAGACAAGAAGTGGAATAAATCGCGTTGAAATATGTGTTTAGAATACTAACAGCTTCAGGCACAGCTTAATTACAAACTGGAAAGCAACTGAACCCTTTGGGCAAGCTCAAGTGGGCGCTACACCTTTGACAACGATCGCCATCGACAAATGCCTGGTGGCCCAGAAAGGTCGCCGATCTAAAAGTGATCGACCATCTCGATGACGTTGTCCCACCAGCGAGCTCTAGCACCACACACGACGCATTGAGCACCTCCATGGCATTTCATCGGCAAAAACGTTGATAAATTCCAAGGTGACATTTTCAGCGTCGGGAATGTGATTCGGAGAATAAAAATGACACGTCGCAAAGGTCACGGACAGCCATTGCCGGGCTTGCGCGCATCAATTCGTAAGTCGCAATCTGCGAGCTATGCAAGGGCGGCGCGAATGGTGCTGGTGAAAATCTAATGTGCGTAGCATTCTCTGCAAAGGCTCAATCATGCACCTCGAGCGATGATGCTTGCCCGGTTCGGACGGACGACGACCCGGCCGGCGAGCCAGTTGTGCAGATCCGAGTGCGCCACTCACTCAGCTAAACAGGTGCCGAAAAGAAGTCGAACTAGAAACGAAACACATCTATGAGGAGTTATTTTTAGGGAAAGAGCAGCATTTTTATACTGTCAGTTCCATGGACACGTTACCGGCTCATTAAATCATGCAATATGCGACACCTCACACTAGCCATAGCCAGGAAACAGATCAAGGAAATTGTAGACTTGAGCTCGTACTAATAGAATTAAATGGCACATACTAACATACTACAGCTATCATAACAAACGTAAAGCATCTAAGAAGTACCATTGACCATCATCTTGGCCGGGTTGGTAGTGTGGTCAAGACCGTTAGAGGCCGGGGTAACCTTAGTCTTGCTCTTGTTCACACCATGAATGGCATCCTGCTCATCCTTGAGAGCCTTGTCCTTGAGGTTCGGGCAGCCGTCAAACGACGCAATCTGTCGAGGCGTGGAGGCCTTGAGCTCCTTGGCGTCGGTGCCCAGGAACTCGTCCATGGTCTTGACCGGCAGGATGGTGGTCTCGTGGTGGATGGGTGCCGCCTGGTGCACCTCGTGCACCGGCACGGTCGTGTGGACGACCTCGGGCTGGATAGTCTCCTTCTGGATGACGGGCTGCACGTGGTGGTGGACGTGGTGATGGGGTGCGCTGGCCGGTCATGGCGGCGCCGGTGGACGTGCTGTACTCGGTGTCGGCGACGTTGCGCTCACTTGAGTAGCGGCCAGCGTCCTGCTGGAGGGCAGCCTTGGTTTCAGCCGCATTGGCATGGTTGACGTTCTTTTCATTCACCGCCATCATGTTGTGCGTGTGCTTCTCGGGACTATCTTGTGTGTCAGTACATGTCTGTACATGAGTATATGTTTGGTAAGGATGATGGATTACAGTGTCTCCTTGACAGCGAGTGGCTGCACGACGGTCTGATGGTGGTCTTGGTGGATTTCCTGATCCACGGCGGTGATGACTTCTTCGTGTCTCTGAGGTCGAACCTGTTCCTTGACCACGGGGTCACGAACATCCTGGTCGATGGTGGTGTCGTGCTTGCCATCCTTGGAGAGGAAGTTGGAAACGGCCTTCTTAGCTTTCTCCATTATGAAGCGTGTTGTTTTATCTTTCGTCGTTATCGAAATTGTTGCGAGTTGTGATGTTAGGGATAAGGATTATTCGCCAGCCCATGGAGGGCAACCATGAATATATATACTAGTGTTGGTCCCTTGAAAAGACCCTTTGCATCATCATTTCTTAGGTTTTGAATCACGTCACAGACGAGCCAAGCTGAAAGAAAGGCCCGGGAACGATACACCCAAGCGTGGCATCAAAAGAGGTTGTCAACTTCCGAATCAACTCTAGTTGCAAACTGACCCATGGCTTTAGTCTACCACCATCTTGGCGCGGCAGGTGTTTTTGCTGAAGCTCGCTCCCGTACGTTTGCAACTAAGCCTTCATAAGTCAAGCGTACAAGACTCGAGTCCGCGTCGTGGAGCAAAAGCTTTCCCATCACCATACATTTCCAGCTCTGATGGTGGCCTCGGTTGCTCTAAGCGAAGGTCAAAGGCCAGCTGAAGGAAGCAAATTGTAGTAGAAGAGAGTTTGATGCCGGGCTTATGACGCAGGAAGAATGTGCTATGATGCAGGTAGCGCCCGTTTCGAACCGCTGCCTGCGTCATAGGAGCCGTTGGCTGGGAGCGGACGCTGCGGATTAGAGTTTCCGACGCTGTCATCCATTTTTAGTCCAGTCATCCGAACCACGCAACGACATCAAAATGCAGCGATAAAGCCACAAAAATTCTCCTTTGACCTTTGGATTTCTGTGATCGACGGCATTATTTGCAAATTTGGTCACGGTCGAGGATGCTCATCTTGTGGCTCGGTTTCGGTGTGCCGGAAACGTCGTCAAAGGGGTGTAATCGAGACCCTTCCACATCCGCGTCCCTGCTCACTTCATGTGTCGAGTGCTGCACCCTGAATATCATCAAAACTCTGATAAAGAGTTTTTAATGACTTCATTCAGGAGATGGTGGCGGACTGACTTTGCAAAAACCAAGACAGTGTATCCGCAAGCCGGGCTCCCGACATCTGGCGGCCCGACGTCACCTGGCTGCGTTCACACGGCATCTCCACATTTACAAGCACCAACAACTCAGCATTGGCGGTGCAGATCAACTCGCGGAGTGTTTTTGCAGGCCTGCTATCCTAGAGCAGGCTGCATACTTACATAATCCTGCCAGTCTCATATCGACACGACTGGTCAAACCACCTTGCCTGTTCCTTGGTGGATCGTGTGGTTACGAGTACGAATGAGGGAATTAGCTGATGACGGCCGGACAGAACATCAAAACAGCAAAGAAGCGTCAAGGAAAACAACAAAATTAGACGAGCACGCGATTTCAACCGCGTAATCGCTTTCATCAACAGCTTACGAATTCTACATATGGTCTGGTAATGAGAAAGCATTCATGAAGAGCATAACAGTAAACAATAAAAAAAATAACCGACATACATTACACAGAGCGTACAACGTGACGTGGCGGTGGCGCGCCGGCAATGCTCTATGTGTAAGTGAAACAGGTACCGAGGCTCTGCCTCACACAAATCGCCTTACCCCTCGTTGTAACCCAATTTGGGCAAGCCACCACGAAAGAGGCATAGAGTCGATGCGCCGCACGATCTAAGGGTAGGGCAACCAAAAAGCAAGTGCATACAGTTTGGGCGCAGCAGTGGCAAAAAAGTTGCTGTTAAAAGACTGCCGCGGAAATAAATGCAGTTACCTTTCTTTCTTTTCTGATTTGCCAGAAAAATATTATGATGCTGGTGTCAGTTCGACTCTGTATTGAAACTTTGAATCCTGGCGGAAAAGGAGGCTAGAGTCAACCCGGCCCCCGTCCCTTTTCCAGCCTGGTATAAGCAAGCACATGCGAACTCACATGTCGAAGCTGAGGAGGGGAAAATGTGTTGAGAAGAAGAAGAAAAGATTACGCGCACGAGCTTACACCAGGAGGTGAGTCAAAAGCCACGCAATCATACTATGCGATCGGGTTCCTGACGTCGAGCCATCCTTGTCAATTACACGTCACTGCACGGTCGTCTGTGAGTTAAGCGAAAAATGCAGTATTCGGGAAGAGGGCGGGGAAGAGGTCATGATTACCCCATGTCCTCCGCCCCAACCAAACGCACGCACGCCCTGGGTTCGGCATGTGAATGGCTGCGATCCCCACAGATTTAGCTAACCACGCGACGTTGCCAAACATGTTCCAGCCTTATACACTTGCCACACGTCAAGGGGGGATCATTGTATTAGTCGATAGTTATAAAGGCTTAGCCACCCGCCACGTTGAACTAGAGGCCCGTTTCGACTTTGACATCCGCAACATACAATCGTTATTCCCTTGGCATCAAGTACAAAACAAATGTCGACAGAAACTACGACAACGACCGCCGTTAGGCGCAACCCCAAGGACTCGATCAAGTCGACGTGGCAAGGGGCTGACAAGCAAAATTGGTCGATATGGCATTGGTTCTTTGAGATCTTCTCCGTGCACCCTGTTGACCTCAACAGACCTGTGCCTGTGTTTGCCAAAACAGACAAGATTCCCAACTCGGCAGCTTGGCACGTACACAGATGGGTGCTGGCGTACGCCGCGGTACCGATGCTGCTGCACTACGCCTACTTCGTCTATACCGGCCAGAATCTGACGCTGGGCTGGGCGATGCTGCTTTATGGAGCGTGGCTCAACGTCACTGCCATACGTGAGATTCAGGTCATCCGCAACCTCGGACACATTTACGGCTACCTCGACGGCGACAAGCACGGCCGCGATGGCGTTCCCGACATCCGCGTCCGCGAGGTCGTCACCTCCCTCATCA
>JANAKD010000853.1:0-12202 GCA_027627215.1 Lecanicillium saksenae | reverse complement strand
TTCTCTGAGGGGTGGGGAGAGGGGATGGTGCGGGCGGTGGAGTGGGAGCTACCTGCAGAGTACGCAGAGCCGCCTTTGGCGGAGTTGTTGGAGGAGCCGACACTGTGGGCGTCCTCCTCTTCCATGTCTTCCATCTCCTCATCTTCATCTTCGTCATCCGCGTCGTCCTCGTCCTCGTCCTCATCCTCGGGCTGCTCAAGCTGGAGGATGAACTTGTCGTAGAGGAGTGCAAAGAGGCGGCGGGGGTGGAAGGGACGCTGGCGAGCGTAGATGAAGCTCTGGACGTTGTACTCTTCGGTCTCGGGCTTGGGGGTGACGACGTTCTTGCCGTTGACCTCGCGGACCGTCATGGCGTGAAGGTCTTGCAGCCAACCGTAACCGGCCTGGGCGACGTCCATCTTGAACAATCCCGTGTTGACCAGCTGCTTGACTTCAACCTTGCCGTAGCTGGCCTCGATGATCTTGGCGCGGTGGTTGAGCTTCCTGACAAGGTCAACGATGCGGGTGCGGGTTTCCTTGGTGACCTGCGCGCTGTTAGTCGCTGAATGTGAGGTCAGAGGCATGTTGTTGAAGTGTCAAGACGTACCATGTCGATCTTGTTCAGGATAATGATGTCGGCGAATTCAATCTGGTCAACCATGAGGTCGGAGACGGTACGCTCATCTTCAGGAGTGACGTCGTCGCGGCGGGCGGAGATGAGGTCAGACGTGTCAAAGTCGTGCAGCATTGTGAAGGTGTCAATGACTGTGACAGTAGTGTCGAGCTTGGCAAACTTTTCCAGGCCACCAGCTTCCTTTCTGTACCGCTATTAGTACAGTACATTATTGCCGGTAGGTTGTGCTTACAGTTGCTCGAGAACACGCAGCATGTCCTCGTCCAGGCCCTCACCACCTTCGTCGACCAGCTGGCTCATCTGCTCGGCAAGTCGCTTATCGAAGGTCTCAGCAACCTGCTCGGGCTCACTGATGCCGCTGCTCTCGATGATGATGTAGTCGAAGCTCTGGAGCTGGGCCAGGCGCACAAGCTCCTCTAGCAGGTCACCACGAAGGGTGCAGCAGATGCAGCCATTTTGTAATGCAATAACCTTTTCGTTGGTCTTCTTGAGTGTATGGGTTTTCTTAATGAGGGAGGCATCGACGTTGATACTGGAAGGAACAGTATTAGCATGTCGGACAAAGCGTGGGATATAAGATATCAAACATACGCGCCAATGTCGTTGACCACGACGGCGATGCGAAGGCCGTGGTTGCTCTTGAGGATGTGCTGAAGGAGAGTGGTTTTGCCAGAGCCCTTGAAGCCTATGTTAGAGTCATACGATAAAATCAAAATTGGATACAGTCAGTCATGACTTACCAGGAAGCCAGAAAGTAAAGTCACTGGCAACGGCTTGGAAGGCACCTTGACCTTTTGGGCCTTGGCGGCCTTTTTGTTCTTGCCAATCTTGAATTTGTTGACCATCTTGGGCGTTTTGTTCAATCTCGACTATTTTATATAAAACATAAAGATTTTGTGATGTTCAAGTCAAGGGAATTGTGCAAAATTGACAGGGCAGGGGCTGCAAGACGATATATATACTAATTGATTTTAACATTCGCACAATAATTCATTTCTGCACACCGTTTAATTCACCCCCGGCCACAGCCAAAATTCAACCCTTTGGCTGCCGTCCCTGCTAGAAAACGGGCGCAAGGCTACACGAGCCGTAGCTCATCAAGGTCGACGACGTATTGGCCATCAGGGTTGCGAAAGTCGTGATAGTTTCGGGGCTGGCTTACATTCCTGCGACGCTGATTGGCCAGCGGTTTCCAAATCGGGCATCCGGCCCCAGAGCAACCATCGGCACCGGCAGCAGGGGGCAGTGACGAAGCATTTTTCGCAGCAAATTCTATTGGATGTTGCAGGGAGATACTTGTTCGAATTATGAGCAGATAAGTAATGGCTGGCGCTCATTGGCTGGACGCTGTGCTACTGGCTGCAAGCATCCTGGCCGCCATCGTGGAAAAAGACACCATAGCGGTTCTCGTGAGGCGCATCATCGGCTAGGGTTCTGCACCCCTTCGGATGGTGGTTGAACTCTTTCTCGCTTGATGTCAGCGACTATATAAAGGCACGACAGTCGCGGCAGCCTAGGGCACAAAAGCTGTGCTAGGTGATGCTTCAGTGCAGTTCCGACGAGTCGCAGCAGGGCCGATTGTGGTCACTAGAGACGGCGATAGAAATCTCACAACACTGTCTAGATGCAAGTCCAACAAGGTCCGCGGTTATCCACACCCCGCCATGCGACACCGAACCACCGATATAGGAGAGAGTTGCATTAGCCGGTCGAGAGCAGGATGTTGAGCCGGACCGATGACACAATGGCTGGAACCATGCCGAGCCAGCTGGCAACGTTTATTAGGGGTTCCCTCTATTTGATCTTTTACATGATCTTTTACAGATAGGGCTGCCAACAAAAAGAAATCCAATAAATAGCCTCGTACTTCTGCCCGCGGTGGTCAAGGTTTGCGTCTGGACACGACGCAGTCAGTGGCGACCAAGAGCCGAAGTAGTACTGGCAACTCCGCAAATCCAGCATTGATTCATCGTGCAAACTCTCAGTAGAATAAACGTGGATATGTGGGCGTGCATGAATACTGTATACATCTCAGTGAACCTGTCTAGGGTCTGATAAATGGCTCGGCTGAACTTCCATGACAGCCAAGCTCGTCGCGGTAGCTCCTATCTCAGACACCCAGACACTATGAAAACGACTCAGCGATATGCACTTGCTTTGAGGCTGGAGAATATCACAATATCACTCTCGGCAAACGTTTCCTTCGCGGTTGAGCCATGGTTCGGAGTTTGTAGAATAACGGCGAGTAATACCGGAGAGAAGCCTCATGGTTTCAAATGCAGCCAAGAAACCCAACCGGAATAGTATGACTACATCGGGCGTTCGTGATCATAACTACCGTGGTATTTAATCTCATATAGTTGCATCTATTGATTTTCGATTGTGTACGATTGGTTCAGTGGCTGCTTGAGCCGCTCTATGGAACCATGGCCAACTCAGTCGTCCTACCCTAGACTGCATTTGAGCCTAGCTACTGCACGGGCAACCACCACAGGGAAATACGTTTGCAGATCTGACCTGGTCATGGGCACTCGTAAAACGAGTCAAGGAACTGGTTTGAAGAACTTTTGTAAATATGGGCTTTCCGTATCTCACAACTGATCACCCATTCGTGACTAACATTAACTGTGATCGCTACAGCAATATGAAGCTGACGACATATTGGCTACTGCATCAAGCTGGTGACCAACGATAATGCTCTACAAATAATCAGCTTTTGGTGTGTAATGCTAGCATCACTTGGCGATCACGCATCAGCAGCCACTGCTCACGACCTCGTGGGGCTCAGCAGGCTTCTGGAACTTTTACAAGTTGAAAACGGCCAAACGATAGGACCAACCCCACAAGGTTTCTTGGGGAAACAAGAACTTTTTCATGCGGCTCTACCCCAAGATGATGTACAAGGCAGCGACGGGGACACTGGAGAAAGAACTCCTTCCTTGGCCGCTGCGTGTGGAGGAGACGCAGACTCGCATGGCGTCAAGTGTGCAGCGTAATTGGTTAACGGTTACATGACCCGAACTGTAGCTGTGAGCACGCCTTCTGGAAATAAAGCCCGCACATGTCCCACCCCCGTATTCCGTAACAAAGAATTGATGCAAGACGTTTTTATTTGTCACAGTGACGTCGGGGGAAGAGTTTGCTGGAGATTGTCATCGGCTAGTCGCCATTAGGTAACGCGACCATGGGAGGGAGAGATTGGCGAGGGAGCAGCACCAAGTCAGTGGATGGCCGCCCCCTGGCTCCCAATCTTGGGGTTCATTGTAACGAGAGCGACGGGGCATTTGCCTGAAAGGGCAGCTGATAGCAATGTCTACGGATCAGTGCTTGTTCGGAAAGAGGCTGCTGTTGAGCGCTGTTACGGGACGGTTTCGCATGTGACGTCCAGAACGAGGTACGAGCGTTGGAAGATGGACATTGAGCTGAGGGCTCTCGGGGAATAGAATCGAGAGAGCATCTGCCAAGGCCTCTTAGTCCATCGCGGAAATCGGCTTGGTGCTTCTCGGCATACCGCGGTACAGAGGTGAGGAAGCGGAAGCGGAAGCGGAGGGTAGGCGCAGCAGCAGGATAGGCCGGCAAGGTGGGCGCCACAGCATAGAATCAAAAGTTCCTCGAGGCTCAGAGCACTCGTCAGCCTCTGAAAAGCGACGACCCGGGACAAAATTAGCAAAAGTTGTCTCCTCCTCAAAAGCGGCTCTTCGGTGAATAAAATGTTGGTGGCGTTCATTCAGGCCTCGGCGGGTCGGGTGGCTTGGTTATTGCCCACCGCGATTTCCGGATACAGGGCAGAGCAGAGCAGCTACAGGGGGGGGGGTTACAGCGGGTGACACGCTGTAAGTTTGAGGCAACGTCGCTAAGGGGTGCTTTTTGTAGCGATTGACGTACCCGTAAGCCGCTGAGAGGCGCCTGTATTTTGATTGCAGGTGCTTGGTGGTGGTGGTGGTGGTGGTGGTGCTGCCGCTCACCAAATCATGACTGCGAGTTTCTTCTTGTCATCCAACCTCCTGCTTTCTCCTCCAACAAACGGCCATCATCAGCATCATCATCATCACCACCATCTTCTTGTCATCCCAACTCCTGCTTCCCTCGTCCAACAAACGTCCATCATCATCACCTTCACCATCACCATCACCATCCACACCACCATCATCATCCTTCACATTACGCCCCCAACCAGACTAGTCCGCCGCCTCTGCCGAGATGCACGCTCGGTGGCGTCGACTATTATGCAGCCAAAGCTGAGCCGCTCAAATTTTCCCGGACTAGCTCATGCTGACCCGCTTAGTATGCCGACGACGCTACTAACGAGAGGCACCAGCGAGCCGACTTGGGTCCAACGACAAACAACCACTTTTGTCTCGTCCATCGTCATCTATCAAACGATCAATCAAAAGAGAGAATATCATGGCTCATACGAGGATGCCTAATAAACGATTCCATTCAGAGATATCAGCCTTTCTTGATCAACGGCGTCTATCCACCGCCGCTCATCTCGCTCCAGAAATGCACTGGCAAGACTGACATGCTTCTGTGGGCCTCGTACCGAATTTTGTCCAAAAGAGTCAAAATCTCCATCCCGAGTCCTACATCCACCGGCCGAAATCCACCAATGCAGACCATTCCGTCGACGCAAAACTGGGAACTCGACAAAGGTTCCTGTCTCCAGATTTTTTATTATGCCTCATGCCTCACTCCACCCACACACCGTCAACACTGATACGCCCAACAAGGCCTTTCGCACCTCGGCCGCCGCACTCCTTGTGGATCCCCGAGCTGAGCAGCCTGCAGCCTTTGGTCCCCTTTGTGGCGCTGCACGCACCTCCTGCTACGACACTGGCTTTGTCTGCATGACCCAACCAACCAACTAAACTCTGATTTGCTCAAAGGTCAGTCCGCCCGGCACGATGCCACGCAACACAACGCACCTCTAGTCTCGTTTGGTCCAAAAGTCCGGCCCCCAAAAGTTCCGGGGCACATGTGCTTCTGATAATCCGCGACCAAACCGCGCGAGAGCCTGCATGGAGCCCCATGTAACGATGCAAGTTTCTGTTAGCCCCAAAACTTACGGCATCCTCGCGCCTTTTTGCCTTGTCGCCTCAGCTGGGGGCGTGCATCAATACCGCTTTTGCTAGCCTATTGCTCATCACATAGGGTGGAAACCGTCGCTCAGAAGTTCCACCGACGAAAACCGCCTGCCGTCACCCCAAATCATACTCGACACCCTCCATCTCGCGCCGCGCTAGCTGTCTAATCCCGGACCATGTTACCCATACCGAGTACTTGTGAGTTGCTTGTGAATTGCCAACCTGCCCTACGCTACGTAGTACCTGCGCGTCTGTTTCCCCGAAAAATCTCCTCAGGGTTTCTCCAAGTCTCCATATCCAGCCTGCCACTCATCCCATCTGCCTGGCCCGCCCGCTCATCCTTTCCTCCACATCCTTATCCTCCTACTCCATTGGGGTAGTAGATTTGTTTCTTCGACCCTCTCGATCGTAATAGGTACTCCCCGTTGCCCAGACTGGCGCCGTTTAAAAGGTCCCCCCCCTCCCCCGGTGCTTGTTCGCTTGCCCAAAGGCGTTGGTTCCTCGTATCTCTCTGTCCTCTAGTTGATACCGTGGAGAGCACCACACGAGCTCACCTTGCAACATGGACGGGATCAAGAAGATTCTTTCCCGTCAAAAGACGAACCAGTCTTCTGCGGAACACCAGAAGGAGCTGAAGGCTTTTCGCAAACAGCACAAGAACGACCCTTTTCTTGACGACGAGAAGCGAGATGCTGTCGACGCCGCTCTCGACTCGGGCGACACAGAAAAGCTTCGCGATCTCGACCACACCCTGATTCAAGATGACTCGCCTTATCCCGAAGTCCGCGCCGCTGTATGTATCCTTCCGCCGAAACGTAGCCTTGGTCTGCGCTAGTTGGGCGAATATACTGACAATCATGTCCTAGGTTCCTCCAACTGACGAGGACATGCCCGTCGATACGATTCGCGCCTGGGTTATTGGTGGTATCCTCTGCACCATTGTCTCTGCGTGCAACGTCCTCCTCGCATTGCGTCGCACCCCCATCTCCATCAGCTCGACTGTTGTCCAGTTGGTAGCTTACCCGTACGTCTCTTGAAGCTCAAGATCCCTCAACAACTCTAAATTGACCTCTACGTAGCATTGGTTGTGCCTGGGCCACCTTTATGCCTGACAAGACGTTCCGCGTATTTGGTCGTACCATTGAGCTGAACCCAGGCCCTTTCAATGTCAAAGAACACACCATCATCACCATGATGACCGCTGCCGGTTCTGCCATCAGCTACGCTTTCGATATTCTCCTCGCGCAGGAAATCTTTTATGACCAGCACTTCAAATGGGGATTCCAGATCCTGCTCGTTCTTTCCACACAGGCTATGGGCTTCGGTATCGCCGGTATCGCGCGTCGCTTCCTCATCTACCCGTCTTCTATGGTGTGGCCGGCCACCCTCGTCACATGCGCCGTCATGTACTCGCTGCACAACCATCAAGCTGCCGACCCCGCTGACACCAATGGCTGGAAAATTGGTCGCTACGCCTTCTTCCTCATCGTTTCCTGCAGCACCTTTGTCTGGGAATGGGTCCCGCAGGTCTTTGCGCAGATGTTCCAGTTCTTCAACTTTGCCTGCTGGATTGCCCCCAAGGATGTCATTGTGAACCAGCTCTTCGGCCCCCAAGGCGGCTTCGGACTGATTCCCCTTTCGTTTGATTGGAGCATCGTCACCGCCTTCCTCGGTAGTCCGCTGCAATCGCCCGCCTTTGCTATTGCCAATGTCGCCATCGGCCTCTGCTTCGTAATGATTGCCGCTGCCGGTCTGTCCTTTGCTGGTCCTGAATTCTACCGCTACCTGCCCATCAGTGCCAACAAAAACTACGATAATACGGTCCAACGCTACAACGTTACTCGCATCTTGACGCCCGAGTACACGATGAACTACACCGCCTATCAGGAATACTCGCCCATTCTCATTTCTCCTACATTTACGCTGTCCTACGGCATGTCCTTTGCTGCGCTCATCTCAACGCTGGTTCACGTGGCCCTCTTCCACGGTCCCGACATTTGGCGTCGCAGCCGTGACAGCCGCGCTGAGGAGGCTGATGTCCACCTGAAGTTGATGCGCAAGTACAAGGAGGCACCTGAGTGGTGGTTCATGGCCATTTTCGCCCTGAGCTTCGCTTTTGGCATGATTGCCTCTCAAGTCTGGCCTACTCACCTGCCATGGTGGGCCTTTATCATCTGCATTGCCCTGGGCGCCGTCTTCTTTATCCCCGTGGGTACGATCCAGGCCATCACCAACCAGCAGACTGGCCTCAACGTCATCACCGAGCTTGTCGTTGGTTTCATGCTGCCTGGCCGTCCCATCGCCATGATGATGTTCAAATGCTGGGGTTACATGATTATCTTTTATGGTCTCAACTACATCTCGGACATGAAGGTCGGCCACTACATGAAGATTCCTCCCCGCTCCATGTTCGCCGCCCAGGCATTCGCCGTCATCTGGCTGTCCCTCGTCCAGGTGGCCACCTACAACTTCTTGATTGGCAACATCAAGGGCATCTGCACGGAGAGTCAGGCGCAGGGCCTAATCTGCCCTTCGGCTCGCACCTTCTTCAACGCCAGCGTCATCTGGGGTGTCATTGGCCCCGCCAAGATGTTCGGCGCCGGCCAGCTCTTCTCGTGGCTCAACTGGTTCTGGCTCATCGGCGCCGCCCTGCCCGTGATCCAGTACTTCATCACCCGCCGCTTCCCCAAGAGCCCTGCCCGCTACCTGCTCACGCCCATCATCTTTGGCGCTGCCGGTCAGATCCCGCCCGCCACCCTCTATTACCTGTGGCAGTTTGTCATCATCGGTTTGGTGTTCAACTGGTGGATCCGCCGCCGCTACTGGGGCTGGTGGCAGCAGTACAACTACACCCTCTCAGGCGCCCTCGATATCGGCAACGCTCTCGCCGGTGTCGTCATCGGCCTTGCGCTCGGTCTGGGCAATGCCAACTTCCCCGACTGGTGGGGTAACACCGTCCCCTACAGCAATCTTGACGCCTGGGGCAATGCCACGACAAAGGTCTTTCAAAAGGGCCAGGCTCCCCTGGGCCCTTCTACTTGGTCCTAAACGGCTGGCACTGTAGCCAAGCAAAACAACAAACACCGCATTGCATTCAGCATTTTTATTATTATTTGGGTATAAATGGGATAGGAGAAATGAGCACATGTTGAAGAAGAAAAAAGAAGATGCTGTATATGAAAGTTTTCAAAAGATATGAGATGGATGTACATAATATATACCACAACAACACACACATGATATTATTTTCCCGCAAAGAGCCACATCTTGCATGTTTCCCGATCCCTTGTGTGTATGCGCGATATTAATTGCTAACCTAAATCTCTGCTATTATATTGACCCAATTACTATCAACTTGCATCTTTGTTATTATAATTTGGATTAAAAAAAAAATCTCTCAAAGCTGGAGAAACCGCATGTGGGTATCGTGAAACGGTTTGGGGCTTTTTTAGTCCGCTGTGGCTTGGTGGTCATGCAAGCCAGGCAGGGAACAGGCCATTGTACGTAGTACACTTTCTCATCTCGTCTGAATTTTTTTTTGGCAACTAATTGTTGTTTTTTTTTTCCCATCTTATATGTGTGAGGGGGGGTATGTGAGAATAATCTGGCACGCTCCTCTCGGTTTTTGCTTCTGCAAGGGCGTGTGTCACCGGATGCCACATGGCAAATTAAAGATTCGAGGCAGATGACAGCAAGACAGTCTAGTGCCATCACTTTCTGAACTTGGCGCCGACTCGGCAGCGAGTTACCTCTTTTCATCCACCGCTGCATGTCTCGCCCCCAGAGACCGTCTGTCCCACGTGTGCCTTGCCACGCGCTGTGGCGGCGCGGCAGAGACCATCTCGCCTCTCGTTCATGGCTGCTGCAGGGGGGTTTGTCGTAGCTTGCCTGAAACGGCCAGTTTTCTTTCGGCGCGCATGACCGATTTTGATCTTAGGGGTCCTTGCTTGCACCAGTAGTCTCATGCACTACCGGTTGATAGATTGCTCCATTGCTTTTTCTCAGCGTCAGGCACCGTCAGACCATTTGCTGCAAGACGGTGGTGCTTCCCATCTCTGGGGGGNCTCCCTGGCCTGCTTGACCTAAGAGGAACCATACCCGTAGTTGGCTAGGGTAATTTTGCACCAATGGCGCTACTCTCCACCATCTCTGCGACCTGGATGGCAACGCGCTGTGCCAAACACGACTGGGCAGGCATTGGGGCCTTGCTCATAGTGCCAGGGTCAGAGAAGATGTCGCCCATCATAGGCTGGGAGGCTGGTGACGGGCAAAACACGCCGAAACTGCAGGGGCATGTCCCGGCCGGCCGGGTTGGTTGACCGCCGTAGTGTGAAAAAGGCTGCAAGACGGCCTACTATTTGGTGACCTTGTCGCTAGCTCAGGTGCAGAGGGTGCGCTCACGCCCCCCTTATCAATCGCCACCAGCGCGGCCTTTTGCTTGGCTTGGCATCCAGCACTCGTCCGCAAGATTGCATGGATTGTGCTTTTTGCTCCAAAGCCCAGCCTTCTAGACCGTACAGCTTGCCCGTCCAAACGACTCTGACTCGTCCTGTCAGAAAGCCTTGTCAACCGTGCGAAGGCAAAGCTGGCGACACACTGACAGCTCGGCCACAACGCCACGGGTTCCAAGCGAATTTGCCGTGGAGTAAATTGGGGCAGAACCTCTGCGCTCCGACCTGAAGCCTCCAGCAAAAAAAGGACCTTGTGGAGGACCTGCTGCTTTTACTCGAGAGCAGGACCGCTGTCTGGCTCCACGGACCGCCAATTAGCGTTCAGGCGGCACGAGCAATTGGCTCTCTGTGCACTTTTTCCTTCTGGCTCCCCTGACCCCACCGCGCGCCACGTTGTCTTGGTGTGGTTTTACTGGCTGTAAATCGGGGTACCAGGTCGATCAGGGGTTTGCGTCCCTCGCGGTTCCGCGTGGTCGCTGGCGGGTGTTGTCTGGTGGCCTCGCATTTCGCCAAGACAGAGGGGCGACCTGGCGACAGGATATTTCTTGCAGGGTCCATGGAATATTCTTTTGCAATATAGGCGTCGTCCATGCATCCGTGGTCGGGAGCAAGCCGCAATAGAGTTCAGACGTCGACGGATGGCGTTTATTCCCTATTGAGTAATGCTTAGCACCAGATGGCAGGTTCAGGCATGAAGAAAAAAAAAGCTACCTTGCGAACAGACCATGCCCGGTGGCAGCCCCTCCAGTTCGACCAGGTTGCAGCAGCAGCAGTGCGGTGGCCGCCTTTTCATCATGATGGCTGCAGGAGAAAAAAAATGGTACTTGTGTTTCTGGCAGGCAGAAGTGGCGGATGCAACCACACTGGCTTTTCTGTACTTTTGACAACTCCGCCATCATCCGAGGCACACACACGCAGTTGCAGTTTGTGCCAGCTCAATTGCCTTTGTATTTACATCCGATCAAGCGGCTCTGGCAGATGTCGAGCGCACAGCGAATTGGCCCCAAACTCTGTTGGCGGACCACGGACGGCGGACAAGAGCGGCGACGAAACTAGCTCGTCTTTGGAAGCCCAAGTTCAGCCCATCTCACATTCTAGAGGAGAACGCCCCAACGCTAGGAAGCAATCCCTGCCTCTCGGTCCCCTGCACAAAGGGGGGCCCGAGAAAAGAAGAAACGGCGCTGGGCCAGTCTAGAAAGCTGGTGTGGGCAAATCCTCGCGTGCAGAAAAAGAGCGACGTTGCCTTGGGCCCCCAGGGAGTGTAGCTAGCCGGATTCTCTGTTTTTTTCTCTCTCTTTCTTTTATTTACTGGGTAGTCGTCGTTGTGGCTGAATTTTCTCTCCTTCATAGCTGCCTCAATCATCGTCGTCGTTCTCGTGATCGTGGGTGTATATGCTATTGGCAAGTCGACCGCGAGCAAACGACCTCAGCTCAGCTTCTTTCCCCCTCCTCACCACCACGCAGCCAGCTTCCCGCCCGCCTGCAAGCGCCAACGCTCCTTGCCTCGTCCCCCCGCACCAGCATAGGATACCTGCAGCGCGGTCGCCCAAAAGTGCCCTTTTCAGTTGCACCCCGCCATTGCGAACCGCCGAAGCCTTGCGACGAATGTCATCATACTACGTCTGAATTGAGGGGAACCAAGCATAAAGAGCGATTACAAGCCCCTCCAGGCGACCATCTCCGAGTCACAAGATCAGCGCTACAGCGAATCAGCACCTGCAGCTCACCGGGCCGTGACGCAGCAGCCAATCGACCGCCGATACGAGCCATTGCATAGCAAAAAAGAGCTGCACCACCTTTCGGCCAAGCAAGCTCCTCACTTCCGAGACCGCCCCCAGCCGCGCCCGCTTGCAAGCTGAGCCGTCGCCGTCATGGGTCTCTTCTCCCGCAAGGATAAGAGTCGCCGCGGGGACGCTTCCCTGCCCACCTCACAATCCACAAACAGCTTCAACTCGTCCACATCTCGCTCTGTCGTCAACAGAGTCTCTGCCGGAAGCATCACGCCAGGAAGCCCGCTCTCACCAATGTCGCCCACCAAGCTCCCCAAGACGGAT
>JANAKD010000852.1:0-12209 GCA_027627215.1 Lecanicillium saksenae | reverse complement strand
TCTGGGCATCGACTACGCTGCTTCGCGGGATGACAGCGGCAGCGGTGGCAGCGACCAGGACATGGGNCAGCGATGTCGTCGCTGCTACGGCGGCGGCGGCGGTGGTGGTGGGCAAGGGGCTCAGGTCCTATGTGCGGAGCGACGGGGGCGATGATAGGCATAAACTAGCAAGCCGGGTGTCGAAGATATGTGTCGTTTTGCGAGGAAGAGATGTAGGTGTTGTTTTGCAGGCGACGGGAGCGTCGTCGTTTGTCGCAGTATTGGTGTGTCGGTGTATGTCTGTGTGTACGGGAAGCTTTCTTAGAGCTCGCAGTGGCCTGCAGTGGTGCGGGAGTGGGGTCAGTAGGTAGTAGAGTGCCCGTCGAGTTGGGTTGGGGCAGCAGGCCAAGTTGGACGTGGTGGTGTAGATGGGGAAATGGTAGCAGGCAGGCGAGAGGGGGGGGCCATTTGCTGTATTTATCAATTCGGCGAATCTGTGAGTCCCCTGTGGCGAGAGCAACAAATCCGATAATGAAAGTATGGATAAGGGGAAAGGGAGAAAAGAAGAATGTATGTTGTGTAGTGCAGGATTCAAAGAAAAAAGATTCCCATCTTGTCAAGCATGGGGATTTGCAGGACCCTGAGTTATCGCTGTGGAGTCACACCACTAAAATACAGCGGGGTTCAGGCAAGTCGCTTTTTTTTCGTACCTTGCTAAAACCTGCCAAGTGCGACTTTAAACACAAAGAAGACCACACAAACACGCACACACGGCAGAGGCAGCACACCACATTCTCCGAGATGCCCAGTTTAATCACTGCTCGAGAGCCAATTAACGAAACCCTCGACGTATTGCGACGGGCTTGCGGCAGAGGATTCGCTTTCGCATGCGCCCCCCCCCCCCCCCTGCAGCACACACGCACTCGCCCAAACCTGCATCTGCCATTCGCCGCCTCGCCACAATCCCCATTCCTGCACCGCACGCCACACCGGACATGTACATCCGTTAAACTGGACAGGCGGCCGAAACTTTCAATCGCTTTGCTTTTTTTCCCTTCTCTCTCGCTCTCGCGGCTGGTTTCATGCTGATATGAGTCCGTGTGTTTGTGTGTGTGTATTGCTGCCTTGTCTCTCAGCCCAGTCCCCCAACAAGCTAACCTGGTCTTGATTGTTCTAAAAGCTAGACGACGCGTCGATCTAGCGAAATGCTGCTTTCTCCGGTAAGGCGAGCCAAGTTGCTATACGTACGGAAAAAAAANACTTGTGGTTCCCCCGGACCCTTTTGTCCATCACCTGCGACAGGTACGTACCGATATCACAAGACATCCCACTCTTTCTGTCCGCCATCTTTGCCAAGACGGGATAGAATAAAAGTCTACTGTGCTTAGTAGGAGAGGAGAAACTTTTCAAAAAGCCAATTTCATCAGTAGAGACATCTCTCCATATCCCACATCGTCTCTTCCCCCCCCCCCCCCCCCTACGCTAATGGAAATAAAATGCATGTCTCGCGGACCGCCGTCTGTGGAAGCCCGCCCAGTGCTTGGACCTTCTTCCTCTGAGACTTCGACTTTCTTCTTCTTCAGTCTCGGGTGCCTGCAGAGACAGTCATTACCGCCGCAGCTATCCATTCTCACACTACCATGCGTCAGCGCACAGCTCCAGGTTTCATTTTCCCAGAGCTGTATCCGTCCGGTTGCATCGTCCAGCCTTCTGGTCCAACAATACGTCACATATCATCTCCATCAATGCAATGAATGTGTGATTAAATCAATTCATAAACATCTATCCTGTTCGCCGTCCCTATGTATCTCGCGCTCTCATATCCCCCGCGCAAAACTATACGAATATTTATCCATGCTGAAATCCAATGTAATTCTTGCCACATGTGCATGCATCCAGTACCACCTCGCCTCGCCAATTAGATGGCGAGCTTCTCCAACGAGTACGCCTCCACCTTTTGACTGATCAGGTGGCCCGTCTCTCGGGCGCTGCGCTGCACCACCTCGCCGCCAGACACGACCTTCTCCTTTGTCGGCATCTGCTTGACCTTGAGGCCCAGCGGCAGGATCCGTGACTCTTGGCTCTCCAGCTGTACAGTCATTGGCTTGTTGCCGTTCCAAGCCACCTGCCGCCCGTTGCCATTCTTCTGCATCGCCTGTCCGTAGCGGACCGCCTCGCTGACAACGCCATTCATGTGCACGGCCTCTTCGATGCCTTCGAGGGCAGCTGTCACCTCTAGTCTTAGTGCCGTCAAGAAGTCGCCCGTCTCCGCCTTGTCCGCCCACGACATGGCGTCGTTGAACAGCCAGCCTCCAGAGCCGATGGCATCCATGCAGCGACCAAGAAGGTCGGCGATAAGAGTAATAACCCCATCCGGAGGAGGATCGTTGCCTTCCGACTCAAAGCTAGTGGTGTCGACGTACAACGATGTCCACGCCCCGCGAACGAGCTCCATGCGAAGCAGGTAGATGAACGCCAGAACTTCTTCCGTGCGTACAGTCGTGCGGAGCGCCTTGACCGTCGCGATGGCGGGCTGCCGCCATAGCTTCGTGAAAGCGAGCGTCAGTCCGCGCGAGCGGCTGCTAGAGTCGTCGCCCAGGTAGTGCTCCGTAACGGCGATTTCCCGTTCCAGGTCGTCCAGGTCCATCTCGTATTTGTCGTTTGACTCGTGCGGCTCTTCCTTCAACAGCTTCGTGCTATTCATCTGCCTCGTGTCGGGAATGAGATCCATGCTCAGCATCAACGCGCGAATCGCCAGGATAAGCTCCGCTTCACCAAGTTTCGTTGCTTGAAGGTAATTGAGCACAAGGGACATCGATGGCTCGGCGTCAGTAAGACAACCAATCAAATCAGCGGCAATTCTCTTATCATCAACTCCGTTCAGCTCGTCAACAAACGCGGATCGCAGGTTCGAAATCGTAATGTGGCCAGCAACCACGAGATACGTCATGACGTTGCTGTCAGGCAGTACAAGCCGTAGATGCAGGTGCATGTCGTCCGACTCGGTTGCTTCAATCGAAAACACTTGGCTGAGAGCATATATGATCCATCTCCTATCGACGGCCGCATACTTGCTGCCGTCACGGTGCCAGCGCCATTCACCCGTTTCTTCTACCGCCTCAGAGTCTGCGGATTGCGCGTCAGAGTGGTTCATGTGGAACTTCTCTCGCAAAAGCTCTTCCCATTTCTCAAATTCACTATTCGCAAGCAAAGCATCAGCTGCCAGTACTTCAGCTCTATATTCCTCCATGTACGATTCGGTCATGGTGCCAGGAACCTGGCGAGAGAATTCCACAGAATCAGAGTGCTTCGCGCGCTTCGGTGCAGCTTCAAGCGTGGTACCGCGACCAATCGAGTCGATCAAGAGGCCCTCTTTGCGGCGCTTGCCGTGACTGCTAGGAGGCTCGACGTGAATAGAGACCAGCACGTTATCAACTAAAGCAACCGCAATATCTTGGCTACGGACGTAGCTCAAAAGTCGGCACGATCGAGGCTTTTGGCTCTCAGCTGGCAACTCCGAAAGATCTAGTGACACTTTGGCATGCATAGACCGATACTGGTAGTTGAAGAGCGTAATGGTATCGAGAGAGGAAGACAGGACGAATGGTCGCGAAAGCTTCGTAAACGTCGTGGCGCCTTCGGTATCGAAGGTAGACTTGGGCTTGGGAATCGCGCCAGAAAGATCGAAAATCGTGAGAATGTCGTTCTGGAGCTGGAATAGTGTCGCGGACTGGATATCAACTTGATAAACAGTAGCCGAATCACCCATGGTGCCTGTAGATGGAATAGGTGAAATATCAAGTGGCACAAGGTTCTGCATGTCGGCGTTGGCGGACGAGGCTCGCATGGCCGCGAGAACGATCAGATGTCTGCTTGACTGTTCCTTGGTGTTGCTTTTCGTGACGAGAGCGACAAGCTCGGGCTCTCCGGCCTCGACGGATTTAGGCAGTGCGCTGAACACCTCAGGCTTGTTCTTGAACATTCCCTCAGCAAATTCGGTCAGGCATCCAGACGCAACGTATTCAATCTCAATCTCGTCGATTTTCGTAGCGACAACATCTTGAAGAGAAGACTTGGCGGCAGCCGACCAATTCGTGGACAAAGTCTCGCCAGAAAGTGACAGGACCTCTCCACCCTTGCAGACCAGAATAACATCCCCAATAGCGGACTCTTTCGAAGGGAGAGAAGAGCAGGTGATGTACTTGACGGGGGACGTCTTCAAGGTTTGCGTAGCCGTCGTGGAGACCGTCTTTCCGTCCAAGCTAACCACATCCTTGAACAATGTGATCTTCTGCGCTGCCTTGTCGCTCATCACGGCATATGTGTATCGAGAAACATCGCTTGACTCGGCGGTGCGGATTCGCACAGAGTACGGGGCGCAGGTGAAGGATTCTTGAGGCGGGATCGGGTACGAAGTTATTTGTCGAGATGTAGGAACCTGAGATTGTTAGCCATAAATTTCAAGTGGCGCTGTATTCGTACATACATCGTAGATGCTTGTGTTTTCACCATCAATTCCAACCACAAGTTCCGTTCTCTTCCTCTTCTTGGAACCGTCTTTTTGACCGTAGACTTCTCTGGCGACAATGCTGCCTTTGGTGTGATCCAGAGGCCGTGGCAGTGTCGCCAGGACAAATGGCCTGTGAATCTTGTATTCCGCAGCCATGTCGATGCGTGTGATGGTTGAAAGAGCTTCGGAATTTGCTCTAGGCGGCCGCAATCGCAAACACTACTAGCTGGACAACTTTTTTTTCAAGATTCTGCCTCTGCCGCCAGTGCAAACAAAAAAAATGCTGCGGCCCGACAAAAAAGTCCGTATAGTGGGGCGCTGCTGCCGGGCGGTCAGTCGCCTTCAGGTGGGGTTGGTTCGCCCGATCTGCCACTTAAAAAGGTACGTACCTTTTCTGCCAAAAGGCGCGTCACACTGGCTCGACGCGTTCCAGCCTTTTAGCGTGGAGATGGACGTTAGAGCTGCTCGCATGGGATATGCATCTTACAATCCGCGAATCATCCAAGCCGCTTTTCAACAAACACGCTACTTGGTCGGCGTCCTTCAACGTGCATTTCTGTGCTACAGAGACCCCGCTCCACGTCTACAATCATTCATCCTATGGACAACTGAGTGTTGCTATCGAACTGCCTCACAGGAGGATCCCCAGTCGCCCTTCGGGGCGTTCGACATACCACATTTTCACCAATGGGGCCGGTGGCTACAATGGCAATGGCCGACGAAGGATCAGGTGATGCTTCTTCCAGAAAGCTACACCCCTTCTTTGTCAAAACACCAGCTTTTGAGCATGCGGAAGCCTCCGCAATGCACCCGCCGACGCATGCGCACGACGAGCACGAGACGAAGCGGGCGCGAACAAACGATTATACACCAGCCCAAGAGGCAGATTACACTGCTACTCAGCCAATATCCTATACCCAACAGTGGCAGCAAAGTGACCCATATTTGGGGCAATTCCAAGCGACATATCAACAGCCAGTGTCGTCTCAGCAGCAGTCTATGATTGCCTATGCCAACGCCCCTCAATACGACAATACGCCTGCGCCGTACTATCCAACATCGCAAACACCTCATCCGATACCGAGCGGAACTTTCTATGCGTCAACATTTCCTACCGAACCCCCAGCTCCTTACATCCAACCGGATTTGCCAGTCGTTTATCCAGAAGCTGCCGTGCCGCAGGCTTCTATGTCTGTCGCACCGATATTTCAAGCTCCGATATCTCAAATTATGATGCCTCAGGAGACTGTGGTGCAAATGCCAGTGCAGCAACCGCTACGGGATGACACTACTGAAAGCCAGCCTTCCAGCCTAGCGCCGACGCCCGACTCGAGGCAAGATGCACCCCCAAAGAAAGTGTTAAAGTTCAATATGAAGACCGGGACGCTTGGCTCGCCTCCTAAACCAAAACCAGCAAAAAGCAGCTCGAAAATTGTGACCATGAAATACGGACGGACGCCTGAGGACCGCATAAGAATCGGCGACAAAATATCACAAATATTAGCCGGTCAACTCCGAGTCGAGGGATTAGTCACCAAAGCACCCGAGCCGAAAGCGAAAAGGACAGCGAAAGACAAACCACAGCAATCGGCTCCGAAGACGACACATCCCTTCTTCGCTAAAGACAAGCGCAATGAAGCCCAGCCCAGCAGCGACAAGAAGCGCAATACAGTGTTCATGTCCACACCGGTGTCGCCGAGAAAACCACGCAACAATTTCTCATCCGGCAAGGGCCCTTCGTTTGGTATCAGATCCACTGGCACCAAAGTGCCTGGCGCAAAGCACCCTCTCTGGCCCCCTCATGGCTTTGGCCATATTCGAGGCTATGAGCAGCTCACGTTGTCAGCAGAGAGTACTCCGATCAATAGACTCAAGAAGAAGTCGAAAGGCCAAACGGTGTCGATTAATTCTCATGAGTCCATTTTAGGGCAGCTCAGCCGCCAGCTTGACTTCCAAACGGTGAAGCGCAGCCTCCCAAAGAATGAGAACACCTTCCCGCCTCCTCCAACTGAGCTGCGACTGCCCAAACGGCATTTTGAGAGTGGCTGCAAGCTCGCCAAGCGTCTACGTCCTCAAATTCGATCCAACGTACCATGCCTCATGCAGTCGAAACGAGACGCGGATGAAGACGAGCTTGCACGTGAGCCGTCAAAACCAGTGCACCCAATCATCAATCGTCACTGGCAGTCCCTAGCCCAGCAGCTCTCTGCTTTCGATCGATCGACTTGTGAGAGCGTTGCGTGGGTCACCAAGTATGCCCCAACAACGGCGGCAGAGGTGTTGCAGCCTGGCAGAGAAGTCACATTGCTGAAACAGTGGCTCGAAATGCTCCGCGTACAAGGTGTGGAAAGTGCTGGTGACGGCTCCGCGAAATCTAAGGCTGAAGCCAAAAAGAAGAAGCGCAAGAGCAAACTCGACGGCTTCGTTGTCGATAGTGAGGATGAGAGCGGTGAAATGAATGAGCTATCAGATTTAGAAGACCCGTCACCTGGCGCGAAGCAAAGATCACGGCCTTCGGTCGCGAGGTCGCTTGACTTGGCAGGAAAAGACCCATCCAAACTAGCAAACACGCTGCTCATTAGCGGTCCGCACGGATCTGGAAAATCCGCTGCCGTCTATGCTGTGGCTAAAGAACTCGGGTTCGAAGTATTCGAAATCAATTCCAGCACTCGGCGCAGCGGCAAAGACATCCTGGAAAGAGTTGGAGACATGACGCGGAATCACCTCGTTCAACACCATCGGTCAGAAGCAGCCGACTCCACTGAAGCCACTGAATCAGATATTAGCTCTGGCAAACAGGGCATGATGACGTCGTTCTTCAAGCCAAAGGCACCTGCGGAAAAGAAGAAGAAATCTCACGACAAATCTCGCGCAAAAGCCGACGCTGGCAACAAAAGCTCATCGACCAAGTCCCAGAAGCAATCACTTATCCTTTTGGAAGAAGTCGATATTTTGTTTGACGAAGACAAACAATTCTGGGCTAGCTTACAATCCTTAATGAGCCAGTCTAAGCGGCCATTCATCCTTACCTGCAACGACGAAAGCGCGGTACCAATGAACACACTCAACTTACACGGCATGTTCCGATTCCTACCCGCGCCGGAGCAGCTCGCGGTGGATACTTGTCTTCTCATTGCCGCAAATGAAGGTCATGCGCTGAAACGTGACGCGGTGCAATCCCTATATCGATGCCGTGATCACGACCTACGCGCAACCATTACTGACTTGCAGTTTTGGTGTCAGATTGGCGTTGGGGATCGCAGAGGCGGCCATGATTGGTTTTACCTTCGCTGGCCCAAGGGGATTGATGTTGATAAAGAAGGCCAGGTTGTTCGTGTCATTAGCGAGGATACATATCAGACTGGTATGGGCTGGTTGAGTCGCGATCGCATCGCGACAGCGCCAAACACACAAGCTATGGAACAAGAAGCTGCAGAGCAAGCCTGGCAGTTTTGGCATAGAGATGTCACCGATTGGCATGGCAACAAGGATTTGAAGCCTCTAGGCGCTGCGACCTCAGCTAAAGCTATGAGTCGTCACCAAAGGTTACAGGCTCTCGATTTTTACACGGATTACTACGATGCTCTGAGTTGTGCCGATATAAGCGCAGCAGGGGTGCTAGGCGTTGAACTCGACGAAATGCTTGACCCAACTCTGCCTGCAATGCCAGAAGCTATGAAAGATGACTTCATCATCGCTCAGCCGTTACTCGAAGCAGACCCCTTACAACCACACTTTTGCTCCCGGGCCGCCATCTCTTCGTGCATCTCGACGTTGGCTCTGGCCAATCTTAAAACTTCAGTTGCCTCAGTGGCATCATCCGCTGAGCACAGTGAAGCAGCGGCCTACGACGAACAGAAGACAACTCGCGTTTTGGAGGACGCATTTGAGACTGACAATCGCAAACTGACAAGATATGATGTTGCTGTGGCGTTTGATCCTATCGCTGTTTCTCCCAAAGCTGTCGCGACAATGAGTCTCGATCCCTCCGTCTTTGATCGCACGATGACCCTGATTGTGGTGGAGGTAGCGCCATGGGTCCGCGGCATCGTGCATTACGATGACCAGCTCATGCAGGACAGGCAACGTCTGAATGAGCTGCTGAACGAAGGCGGCAGGCGCAAGCGCATGCGTACTACTCGAGCTGCTTACTCGGCTTTAGAAGGTGGCGAACGTCGCACAACCAGGAAGGAAAGGTATTTTGGAGACTGTCTATCTACAGACGCAGTCATGTATACTGCTGGCGACGGCTGGCAAGAGGCCTTGCCCGCACGTGAAAATATTACAGAACCCGAGGATATTCCTGTTAGCAGTCCAATGTCTATAGAATCAACTGAAGGGATCACATTGGGGATTTAGATCTAGAGTCAAGAGATGGAACATGCATTGCATTCAAGAAAATAAAACAATATAATTGCATCAATATATACTTGAAACGACTGTTTGAGTACCGTGTTCCTCCGGCCTGTCCCTTCTTTTTTCAGCTTTAGCTGTATCCGCGGCCGTAGCCTGTCGCGGACTGCACATTACTGCGAGCATCGTCACCACCCCAGCTACGACGGTCCACGCTCCTTCGCCGTGGCTCTCGCAAGTAATATCCCGCATCATCGCCTCTCATCCCAGGTCTGCCGCGACCGTGATCACAGCCGGACAACGTGCTTGCCTGCCGGTGCGAGCGCCGCTCCACGCCACGGCCACGCGGCCCTTGCCAGTCTCGTGCAGCGCGGCGTGCATGGCTGCTGCGGTCGTCCCTTTCAGCTGCTGCCGATGCGTTGCCACCGTTGCTGCTGCTGCCGCTGCTGCTGCTCTTGGGCCAAAACTTGCGCGCGACGAGCGCGGCGATGCCAATCCCGGCCAGCACGGTGGACTTGGAGATGCTGCTGCTGCTGGCTTGCTCGCGCCGATGGTACGCGGATGGCGCTGGGGACTGTGATCGGGATCGGTCGGCCTTGAAGGCAGAGCCGATGGAGGAGGAGCGCGACGCGGAGCGGGTCGGTGAGATGCTGTCGTCTCTAAGCCGAAAGGACGGACGACGGGACACAGAACGAGATCGGTTCATAAGGAGTATTACTGTTTTTCTGTATGGTTTGCTTCTTATTTTCAAGTCTATCCAACTACAATAAATTTCGTTTCAAATACCGGAAATCTCTTCTTTTCAATCTTTCGAAACTAGAGCTGTATGACCAAAAACGCCTTGGGGGGCAGTGACCAAGTGAGGCGAACAGCGTGGCGTTTTCCACCATGGCGGCGCTGGTTTTCAGCTTCCGCTCCTCGGCACACCGGCGGCCGCCCTCTTCATTTAGCGTAGATTGTCTCGGGCTATCTGGGCGTTTGAAGGAGCAAAAGAAATTGTGCTTGGAATGCTCTCGTTTTATTGGTCCCTGGGCCGCAGGTGCATAACTAGCTATCTATGGAGGTGCTGTTCTGCCTTGGTTTACAAAGGTGGTGTACAGGATGCCTCCTCTTCTTGCGCAATTGTGCGCCTTCCCGTGTTCTGCGGCTCGTTACAACCCTCTACCCTCGGGAAGTTTCCCAATCCGAAGTTCTTTGCTTCCACTCTCATGCAATGGTTTCTGACGCCAGCGATGATGCAGCTTGCAGGTAATGATGATGCCCGGCTTGGCTCGGAACCATGCAGCCTTGGGCTACACCCCCGGCACGTTTTCTCGTGGCATCAGCGGCGAGGGATGGGGGGTGTGTCCCGATTTGCGGCTGGCATCAGTTCCCAAATGATCGCACCATAAACGCGAATCGATTTTTGGGTTTCGGTGCCGAGCTCGAGAGCACACTGGTCATGCGATTTTGCGCGGCGCGGCTGTGCTGCCGGCTGAAACGCTAATTCAGCTCGGGTGCAAAATGAATTGCCAGTGTGCGTATGACGGATGTTGTGTTTGTTGACCATGTCCCGGAATTTGCTTGCGTCATTCACACCATAATAAAAGCTGTTTCTTCCATTTGTAGAGCAAAGGCGTCATCGTCGTCAAGCTTAACGCTGTCGTCGTAGTATGGCATCATCTCTGGGCTGCTCGCATTGCTTGAGTTGCTCGCAGGCGGTGCCCACGACTCCTCGGTACGGCGAGACGAGAGGTGGTAGCCATTGCTTCGCTTCGGTCGGCGAGGTGCAGGCGGTGTGCCTGGCGAGAGATGCCCAGACATTGGCGAGATGGGCGACATGGCTTGCGGGAGTTTGGCCACTTTGTATGAAACGGCAAAAATCTGTTCGTTTGCGAAGCTAGGTGGTTGTGCGCAGGGCTCGGAGAAGAGAGCCAGCTCCGGTCCGAGAAGATCCTGGTAGAGAAACGGAACGGGCATGTCTGCGGAATCGGAGTACGGCAGTGTAATGTTGAACTGCTGCAACTCTTGCTGGCTGGCTTCAATGAGCCAGGAATCATCGGTTGCAGTGAGGAACCCAGTGACAAAGTAGCCCTGGCGAGCCATGCACCTTTCTAGAAGGGCTTTTACATCTCTCGAGTAGTCGTCACTCTTCATCAGATCGTGGAAGGTCGCGTCAGGCTCGGGCAGCAGATAACGCTTAACAAGTCGGCACTCTAATAGGATGGCCTGCTCGTCCATGTGCATGCCTTGGAAGTCCAGCAGACGTGACACTTGCGGTGCCACGCCTTGGTTTCTGGCCATGGACATAAAGTCTGTAAGCTTAATAGGGGCGGAGCATTTGGGTATGGCAGTGGTGATGGTGCTATCCGATCCATTGTTGTTGAACGGAGCGGCGGCCATCAATGGGGCGACCTTGGAGGCAACGACGCGGCATAACAAATTCGAAGCCTCTGTTGCCGCAATGGACTCTTGGAGAAGCACAAATTTGGCGTGTGTCATGATGATGCCTTGGATTTGGTGTTGATAGAATATCGATTCATCTGCTTTGGGGCTCGAGCAGCTGTTGGCTGATTATAATTTCCAATACGAATTCGTGAGAGTGGCAGAATATTTGTACTCGAGGCAAAAGGAAAGAGAGAAAAGATGTTGCTGCCTTGGGATGTTTCGACGTAACTCTGTAGGCAACGAAACTGAGGTTCCTTTTGTAAAGGCAGCGGGAGCAGCCTAGGCGCCCACTCCTATTAATGTGAATTTTGTATACAGCAGAGCATTGGGCACAAGAACGCCGCGGAGTCAACCGAGATCACAAAACGGAGTTGATGACGACTAGGACCAGAGGGAAACAGCCTCAGTGGAGTGGTGTAAAAGGGCGTGTAAGAGGGTAGGCGTGTGCGGTATGGACCTGACAGCCCTTCACCCCTTCCCCTCCCCCCGCCCGCGATGGAACCGCTGCAAATTATTATTATTAGCTACGTATCATGTTGCAGTGGGCAGGCAAACAGAAACCAAGACAGCCCGATCTACTGTACAAAGAGCCGCCGCCGGCGGACCGCCTTCGTAGCGTTGCGTGCGCCGCTGCCTGACCCTCGATGGCCGAAAGTGGGAACAAGATGGCTGTTACACAAGCACCGACCTCCGTGGTGAGCAGCCCACGCCGCAACGTGGTTGGCTGGAGCCCGGGGTAGCTCGAATGGATGGTTTGATTCTGTACTTGGCGACCTGATTACGGGCTGGCGTGTGTATGCAAAGGTGTGTGATGTGAGCCCGTTGGGTTACTCGTGTAGGCGGCGCAGATTCCGCACCACACCTGGAGGCAAGGGTCTGCCCGCCCCTTGCTGCTAGCGCCCTGGGTTTTACTGATTAGTTCGCGTCGTCGTTTTGACCG
>JANAKD010000851.1:0-12215 GCA_027627215.1 Lecanicillium saksenae | reverse complement strand
CGTCGCTCCCAAGCCTTCGCAGCCCCCCGCCAACGACTCGGTCAAGGCGGCCGAGGCTGCTCTGTCCAAGCCTGCTGAGAAGAAGCAGGATGTCCGCATGTCCACCATGTCCGAGAATGAAGTCATGGCCAAGCTCAAGGAGGCCGTGTCCAAGGACGACCCCAACCTGTCGTACTCGAAGCAGAAGAAGATTGGTCAGGGCGCTTCCGGTTCCGTCTATGTCGCCAAGATCAAGGAGACTGCCGTGGGTATTGCCCGTGACGTCCTGCGCCAGCAGGGTCCTCGCGCCCAGGTCGCCATTAAGCAGATGGATCTCGCCCACCAGCCCCGCAAGGAGCTGATTGTCAACGAAATCATGGTCATGAAGGACAGCCGACACAAGAACATTGTCAATTTCCTCGACGCCTTTTTGCGCAACAACAATGCCGAGCTCTGGGTCGTCATGGAGTACATGGAGGGTGGCGCGCTCACTGATGTCATTGACAACAACCCGTCCATCTCTGAGGAGCAGATTGCCACCATCTGCCACGAGGTCCGTTTTTTCCCCGGCCCCTTTAATATGTATGACTCTAACCTTTACAGACTTGCCGTGGTCTTCAGCACCTTCACAGACAAAACATTATCCACCGTGATATCAAGAGTGACAACGTTCTCTTGGATGCCCGTGGCAACGTCAAGATTAGTACGCTTACAAACTTTGCGCGTAGCATGACCAACCTGCTAACAATGTACAGCCGATTTCGGTTTCTGCGCCAAGCTCACCGATGCCAAGTCGAAACGTGCCACCATGGTCGGCACGCCGTACTGGATGGCGCCCGAGGTCGTCAAGCAAAAGGAGTACGGCCCCAAGGTGGATATTTGGTCTCTCGGTATTATGGCGATTGAGATGATCGAATCGGAGCCACCCTACCTCAACGAGGAGCCCCTCAAGGCCCTATACCTGATTGCCACCAACGGCACGCCCCGCCTCAAGAAGCCAGAGAAGCTGAGCAAGGAGCTCAAGGCCTTCCTGTCCGTCTGCCTGTGCGTGGACGTCAAGAGCCGTGCCTCGGCAGATGAGCTGCTGGCGCACGACTTCCTCAAGCACGGCTGCCCGCTCGGCACGCTGGCCGATCTGTTGGCCTTCAAGAAGCACGCCAAATAAGCACAACCTGCAAAGGGCAGCCGTGGAGACGTTTACCGAACAAAGGTCGAATGCATAAAAGAAGGGGGGGACACGAAAACCTACTACATTTGATAAAAACAAAGTTTGGCGTTTGCAGGATCGGGGTACCATTGGGAAACATTGATTTATTTTTCGAGCTGTGTTATTTTCGGCCGCCATGTAACCGTCCAAGCCTCAGTGGGAAACAACACGGAAAGCAAGAAAGCAAGAAAGGGAAAGGGAAAGACATGAAGAAAGAATATGGGCATCTTGGCATTGGTTTTTTTTTTTTTTTTNGTTTTTCAAATGTGCAAAGCTGGCCAAAGCCTTCCTAGGATGAAATGAACTTTGTTTTTTTTTATACACACCATTACCACGACACGATATCCCCCTCCCACCGCTGTGTTGTCGATTTGGGAAGGCTGAACATGGAAAGGGGTTGTTTTGTCTTCTTTTTTCTTTCACGTTTTTATACATGGTTTGATGTTTTGAGCAAAATTGCTTGTTTTGCCCGTTTGGTTGGTTGAACATTGGTTTTTTTTTTCCCCCGTTTTATATAGTTGCAGCTTTTTCTTCTTCTTGTTCTTCTTCTCCCCTCTTTCTCGTCCTGCAAACGTTCTAGGTATAGATTTCAAATCCAGAAAAAAAAAACTATTTGGCATTGCTCTTTTTTTCTTTCTCGTGTGCTTTTTGATGGTTGCGGTTTATCACAAGACATATATGCGTGGTGAGCTTACTGATGTGTTACCACTGGGACATGCCCAGCTTGCCATGTTACGCAACCAGCTTTGTTTAAGTACTTTGCTTCTTCGGGCTGGTCGCGACAAGTCTCGCCCCAGCTCTTCCCCCGCCTCGTAGCCGAATTTCCTTTTTAATATTCTTCCGCCTCGTCCTTCCGACGCTGACCTGCATGGCCAATTAGCGGCCTGCACTTCGTATCCGGTACCGCTTGCGCAAGGCCCTCAATTGGTGGCAAGCCACCCAGCTCTGATGGTATTGGGAGAGAAACGGTCCACAATAACTTGATTAAACGAACTGGAGCCGTACCTTTGTGTGTGCTTCGACTACAACGCCATTTTTGGAAATGGTGGCGTTGACTGGGTTGATATGCCGACAGCCCGGCTTGGCCCATCCGCCACACCGACTGTGCAGAATAGTTCGTTTAATTTATAAACTGATTTGATCCAGACCTTCCCGATCAGCGTGCGCCCGGAACTTTTGGGCTGTGACTGCGGTAGCGCCAGCGACCAGCTGCTTTTGTGTCCATTATTTCCTTCCCCAGACTAGCTTGTCAGCCACGGCTGACAGCTATATAAATCCTACGACTCTCTCCCGCAACCGCTGCTCAGTAACGTGCAGAATCCTCCCGAGCTTGTTCTTTTCTTCTCTTCAAAAAAAATTTTTTTTTAAAAAAAAACTGCCATCACTCAAAAATGCGATTCGCTACTGTCCTCACTGCCTTGTTCGCCAGCCTGGCCATGGCGACGCCTACTGCTGACGCGGCCGAGAGTGTAAGTCTGCAAAGCATTGTGCTGCTGTATATGACAAACAAGTGGCTAAGAAACTGACTTCCATGCAGAGCTGCGGTACCCAGGGCGCACCTTGCGGATCTGGCCAAGCCTGCTGCCTCGGCTACAGATGCTTTGGTCCGGGAAACACTTGTACTCACATTCGATAAGAATCCAACATAGATTCTGCCTTGAAAAAGACGCTATAAATATATGACAATGACCTCATATGCTCATCAGTTCAATAACCTCTTCGAGGCTCTCTAATCCATCCAAGCGGTACGATTTGGCTTCTTTAACTAACCACTCAACCTTGCTTATCAAAGTGCCCTTCTCGTCCGCAGAGGTGCCGACCTGGGTTCGTTCCTCCAGAGTCATGCTTTCGAGGATCTGAATCATGTAGTCGGGGATGGTAGTATCGTACCCCAGCTCCTCTCGAATCTTTCTCCCAGTGATATCGCCCGTCTCTACCAGATATTCCGTAATCTTTTGAATGGTTTCGAGACCGCTTTTCTTGGTCTCGAATGCACTATTTGCAGGTAGAGCCTGGTCAGCAATGGTGTGGATATAAGACATGACTGTCTCGATTGTATCGCCTGATTCGGCGTCTTGCTGGCGGCTCCGCAACCCTTCACATCTGACGAGAACACTCCAGGCCGACTCGCTGTAGTGTTCAAAGTCAATAGGCGGCAGAGGGGTTGTCATCTCCTCGTCGTGTGCCTGCCTCAGGGCTGCCGCGACGGCGGGCATCTCGCGCGCTAGCGTACTTAGCAGCTCGATGATGTTGTCTGTGGACATTTCGCTGAGCATCACATCAAAGTCATATCGCGTGCAAATTGACGAAGTAGTACTATCGGTCGATGTCTGCGAAGAACCTTCCTCTTCATCTGCGAGATCAGCAACCGGATCGGTATTCGACCGTGGTCTCTTGGCTGGTCTAGCGTCCATCTTGCGTGCTGTGGTAAGCAGCCTGTGCGCGGGAAGTATATGAGAGATACTATCCAAAGGAAGAGAGAAAAGTGAAAAGGCGCGCCAAGCTACCAACAGAATACCAGCCTGATAATACGTTGTGGCTCGGTAGCTGCTGCCGTGATGGGGACTTGGACAGAAAGGAGATTTAATACGTTTAAGACACAATGTCACATCCTGGAGGTGGCTTACACGCAGCGAATGCGCCAGCAAAACAGGAACATTGCCAGTGCCCAACTTGGCCAATTATGTCAGCTTTTCAACCACCAGACTGACATTGGCACTGATAGCCGATAAGACCCTGGCCCCACCATCCAATTGGCGGTGCACATAATTTTTTTTTCTGCCACTTGCCGCCTTTTTTTTTCTTTCCTAGTTGGGCCTTTTAATCGCTTCGGCGCCTCTGCAATTTTTGGTCTTGCCTTTCCTCGGATTGATCATTGCTTCTTGACATATTCCCGACACTCCAGTCTACTCTCTTACTCCCCCATATGTCGGCGCCACCATCTTGGCTTTTCTCCAACAACAACGCCAACACGACCCCGGCCACCGCCGACTCGAAACCAAAGCCAGACCGCTCCACCAAGAAGATGGGAAAGAAGAGCAGCAGCAGCGGAGGAGACGAGACGGCCCAAGAGGGCGCCCAGAGGCGGCGGTGGTCTAGGTACGGCCAGACGAACAAGTAGGACAAAGTAAGGAAATCGGCCGTGAGATGGTGGTCGCGTGTTTGTACATATTGTTTTGGAGGGACTTTTAGCGAGATTGAAACCATTGCATATGAATACATCAAAAGATATTTCACACTTGAAACAATAGGAAAGGGACCTCTCAGTTGCTTTAACTTTTTTTTTTCCTATTCCCATTTTGTAGCTTTTTTTTAGATGAATGATGTAAAGCAAAAAAATTTTAAATAAAAGAAATCGTGACGTNAAAAAAAAGACAAACACAGGCACTCATACTATGACTTCAGCTGTTCCCAATAGCTCAAGTGTAGTAGTCGCCTGAATCCCGTCTTCATGCTCTGCCCTCCAGCCCAGTCATATGATACACTCTCTGCCAAAGGAGACCGTGCCCTTGATTCATCGTCTCCCAAATGATAAACCGCAAAAGAAAAAATACGAGAAACCAAAACCGCAACAAAACAACCGAATAAATGATATAGCCACCACAAAAGCATCTCTTCGTTGCTCTTCACCAGAAGCCAAAACATCTCGCCAGTATCTCCATTTTCATAAAAAAAAAAACAAACGTCGTCATGGCGGCCGTATGGTTCATAGTAAAGGATGCAAAACAATTAGATGTAGTAAAAGGATATGGGCTCCTTAACAGGAGCCCAGACTGAGCTCTCCTCCGTTTGATCCCAAGTATTTCAATGGGTATCCGCTGTGCGCCCAAGCGTGGCATAAAACGTGCATGTATGAGAAAACAAATCAGAATAGGTCATACTTTACTGCAGAAGCTCCACATCAAGGCCAATGGCTCTCATAAACAGGTTCACACTGGCTAGGCGCTCAGTGGCCATGGCAGGGGGCAAAGTCTTCGACAGAGAGACTGTGTCCAAGACACGATCCTTGACAGCCAAAACAAGGCGCGTCTGCTGGTCATGGTTGGCGCTGACGCCCATGGCAGCGAGGAACTGCCAGACATAAACATCGATGCCAGCGTTGACGCTGCCAGGAAACATGTATGGAAGCGAAGGCTCCAGGCGACTGAAGAGAATGTCAAAGGTCTGGTCCCACTTCTCCCACTGCTCGGGATTGCCAGCACCAGTCTGCTTGAGCAGGACTGTTCGGCTCAGAATCAGGGTAAGCATTGATACACCAATGCGGGTTCTGGCAATAAGATCAAGGTTCAGCTTCGTGGCAATAAGGTTCAGAACGCCATCGACAATGTCCAGGCCGGTGTCGTTGAAGTACTGCATAAGCGATGGCATAACAGTGGACAGGAAAAGCTCAATGTTCTCGCGCATTCTCGAGTTGAGAGTGGTGTCGTCTTCCGTAACAGCAGCACCCTGGACGACGTCGAGCTGATCGAGATGGTACACGATCATTGTTAAAATAGTCGTACGCTGCTCGAAGGTAAGGTGGGGGAAGATGCGAGGAATAGCCTTCTTGCCCTTGGCGCAAGAGAGGAAAGCAATGAACGGGTGAGGCACGGTGGCGCCAATGGGCTCGTGGACCTTAAGCTCATCCCAGAGCTTGGCATTGAGGGCTTCGAGCTCGGCAGCCCATTCATGGTGCTTCTGCTCGAGCTCAGGATCGGCAGGACCAGTCATGGGGGGTGGTATAACTCTGACATGGTCTTCGAGCTTCATAAGAGTGTCATAGACGCGCTCAACATTGCGAAGAATGGCCTTGCGGTCAGGACCAGCAGTGGGGTTTCTGCCGCTGGTGGGCCGGGGCGATTCAGTCTCCTTGCGTTGGATGTTGAGAAGAGGCTTGGGGGTCTTCGCGTTGCTGAATGAGATTTTACCCAGACTGCCTGCGATGACCAGCTGGGGGTTCTTGGGCTTGTTCTTGGCAGCCTCGACAGCTCGCTGAACCTGCTGTTCCATGCGCTGGATGTGGTTCTCAGCGGGACGGCCATGACGACGAGCTCCATGGCGGCTACCAGTTTGGAACAGGTATGTCTGAGCAAAGTTGCTCAGAGGCTGGCTAGGGTTTTGTCTCTGGCCGGCACGAATGTGGCTGTAGACCTGGTAGTAGAAGTCCTCAGCAATAGAGGCATCACCAGTCTGCTCTGCAGGATTGCCGGTGGCAGCAATAAGCTGTTGCAGTTGAATGCGAGTGATGAAGTTCTTATCCTGAGGAGTCATGACACCATTATCTTTTGACAGGAGCCAAATTTTGTGGTTGCGCTTGGCGCGCTTAGTCTCCTGGTCCAAGAAGGCAGCCTTCTCCTCCTCGGACATGCCAGAGAGTTGAGGGTGATTGTGCAGGTGGTGCATGGCGCTTGCGGCGCTGGGGGTTCGTCCGTGCTGCTGGCCGGCAAATGCACCGCGCTGAGCGTCACCGGAGAGCCTGTTGGGGTTCTGCAAGATCTGCGTGGGGTGGGCATGCTGGCGCAAGAACTGTTCCTCGGTGAGGATCTGGCGCTGGTGAGGAGGTTCTTGTCCCGACTGAGGGCGTTGAAGAATCGTGACAGACTGTCCCTGGGCTGGACCTTGCTGGTGATATTGCGCCTGCTGAGTATGCGGTTGTGGTTGTCCGGGGTAGTAGCCAGCGTTTGCCTGGTGCTGCGCTGGTGTTGGCTGCTGGACAGGAATGGCAGATTTGGGTTCGGATCGCATAGCCGCCTCAACTTCCTCAAGACTCATAATCTTGCGACTCTTGGGCTGTGTTTCAGCAGCGGGGGCAGCCTTGGGTGGGCCAATTCCCCAAATACTCTGGTCAACGTTGAGGTCTGGGATGGGCTCTGCATCGCGATACTTTTCGTAGCCAGTACGAGCAGGAGCTTGACGATACTGCTGTTGCTGGTATTGTTGTTGGTGCTGCTGCTGAGGAGCATAATACGGGTCGGGAGGGGGTTGAGCGGTATAGCCCTGAGGAGCGTTGGACCTAGTGGTCGGCTGCTGACGGTTGAATCGGAGATGCTCCTCCTCAATGGCGTCGGCAACCTTGGCAGTCTGACCAAAAAAGTCAAAGTCCTTGCCCACTTTAGAGGTCGCAACTACGTCGCCGGAGCCTCCTCCAAAAGTGTCATCGTTGAAGGCGTCGTCGGCGTCGTCGAGCTGGTCACCGAGACCATCGTAGGTGTCTTCGAAGTCAAGGGCATCATCCGCGCCCGCATCGCGACCAGAGAGCCCAGCAAACGGATCATGCGCTTGGGAGAAGCCCGGAGCCGCAGCATTATGGCCGCTGGTGTCGAAACCGAAAAACGACATTGTGATATCCAGTTGTTGGAGTTAATGTGCAAGTGTACTGGGGATGTGACGTTAGTTCCGAGTGTGTCATAGTTGCGTTGCTACGCGTCTCGCCAGCGCTGCACCGAGATGTCGCGCACCAGGACAGAGCAAGCTTTGAAACCACGGGAGGCGATTTCGCGAATCTGATTTGGCATGGCGAGGAACGTACCACTAGAAAGATGTTGCGAAAATGACAGCTGAAGCAGAGACGCACAAATCTATCATGGTGTTGAATAGCGACCAAAATAGAAAGCACCGCGCCGTAAACAGCTACAAGTCGATAGTCAATGCAGCGCAAGGAGTGAAGAGCTTCAAAATGAAGCAAAGGCACAAGCTGCAAAGGCAAACGAAGAAGGGAGCTCTGCAAAGGCGAGATGCAGGGAGCCTCTAAGCTGTTGCGAAGGTGAGGGAGGAACTGACGTTGTGCCAGATCCCCCCACTCTGGCAAATTCCGCCTGCGGAAGCTCAGAGAATGGAAGTCACGTGATGATGCTCAACAGGTCTTCTGAGTCTGCCGTGCAGTGAAACATTGCATAGGACATTAATTCGAGAAAAATGAATATTTCATATTATAGATGTAAAAAATATTTCAAACTCTGATATCATCAAGCTATCCCCGCCTGTCTGTCATGCCACCCAATTCGCATTAATCATGCGCTCTCTGTGGCGTCACATTCACCTCCCTTGGTGCTGTCAGAGAGAAAGCAACACTTGTATCTGATGGGTATTCAATTTGTTTTCGAACTGTTTTTGCTTTAAAAATAGTCACGGTGTTTCCTCCGCCTGCATCTTTCTGTCCTGTATCGGCATTGCACACAAGCTCAATCATCACCTTACACAGCGGCCTACCCTATACCGAACTATCGAAAGACCTTAAACCGCCCGCCTTTGCCATGTGGTTTATGCAAGCTACCAGGTCGTGACAGTATAAGCTCTAGTGTCTCTTATGAATATGGTGGCAGTGTGGAAATGCGGATCTTGTGGAGCACGTTGTCAATCGGCATAAAGACGACTGTCGATCGACTACAGAATCGGGTCCGACACAAACGACACGGCCTCCAGTGTTTGGGCGCCGAGCTGCGAGTAATTAAATATCACACATGTGAAGAGTCCAGAAGGACACACAAGGAATGAATAGCCCAATTGACAACCAGTGGAAGTAGCCTAGAAGAGAAGGGAAGAAGGGAAACGAACTGTTTCAAGATGAGAGAGAACGCTGCATAGCATCAGTAGAATGGGTGAATGAGTCTCCGTATTTCCGGGGCCGATCTTTATCGTTCTACAGTAGTTTCAGCCGTCCAGTCATGCACTGTCGATGAGAAGTGAATGGCTATTCTGCTGTTTGAGGTGCGAGGAGAGGTAGCTATTACGGCCATGGGAAAAGTCGGCTCTGATTACGAGTGACTGATCATTGTTTTCTGCCGGACGCGTATTTAGCTCCAGTGCGACATTGGGATGCTTTGTTGACGTGGGAGAAAGCGTGTTGTTCCAAGCCAAAGCTGATCAGGCAAAGTAAGCGTGCGCGGCGATACGACGAGTATGAAGTTCGGGTAACGGGGCTTTGTAGGCTATGATATTGGGTTGAGTGGCATTTGAAACTTTGTTTGCTCAAAGTATTGCTGTCCTTGGGTATCGGCTTTGGCATGTACTTGGAGAAAGTGTCGTCGTGGTAATGTCGACTATGCAGCAGTATTGAAGGAAATGCTGGCACAATTGTTCACAGAATGGACACCATTGCTAGGATGTTTGGACGGCCACAAACGTACGACCATCATGCCGAGTTAACTTTCAAAGTCTGCTTAGTCTTCTCAGCGGGTTGTTAGAGTGTAGACTTGTGTTTTGGGCTGTTTGTAGGCATAGTGGGGAGATGATGTGATTGGTTTGCGCCGCAGCAGCTTACTGAGACTTGGACAAGTGACAGGACACGAAATAAAGAGAAGCAATGCCCCGGGGTATTTTGATTTAATTCTTCTTCAAGTAAATACTGTTGCTGTCGCATTATTCCTCCCAACTCGCCGCCATCTTCTTTTCAACCCCATCCCCTCCCCCACCAACTAGCTGGGTACATCTGGTCATCAAACGACCGCTAAAACCAGCCCCTGTTAGTGGCTGTTGGTGCATCTGGTAGCGAGCTCCCCCCTAATGGTCCCTGAAGGTAGGGGGTTCCCCGCTATAAGTGCCCCGCTAATCATTAGCAGCAGTGGTGCTCCAGCGCTTTCCTTTTGCCTCTGGAATCGAAATAAAGCGTCCGCCAAGCCCGCGCCTCTCGCCTCCCCCTCGGCGACTCAAACGGCCAAACCGCCATCCCGACACTCCCTCGTTTGCTTTACTTCTTTTTGTCTTTCTTTGTTCAATTCTTCTTTTCCCTTCGCGTCCTTTTCTCACTCCGCCGCCTCTGGCTTCTTTTCACATTATTTGCCCGTCATGTTGGCGGGAAGCAATGCGCGCATCTTGCGCTACATTGTTGTTGCCAGTATCGTACGTCACTGCCCAAAATTCTTTTGTTTGGCCCGCCACCATCCAACAATGGCGGCACCTTGTCCGGGCATAGGAAAGCAAACAAACTCAATGAACATGCGTCCAATATACGGGGCCGCACCTGAATCAGATTCGCTAACATGAGCAATCATCATAGACTGTCATGTTCTTTTACTTCTTCTCCCACTCCAAACACGATACCTTCCCGCGACCTGTCCCGGCCCCTGATCAAGTCCGAGCTGGCCCTCCACCGAATCAGCAAAATGTCGCTGCAGCCGGTCGCAACGTCGATTCCACACAAAAGCCCATACCTGCCGATACCAGCCGCCAGGATTCCGGCTCTTCCAAGAGTCCCAGCGCCGATACCACCCCCAATGCGCCCGTGTCCATGATGGGCGGCGCCGACCCAGGTCCCCGCGCCAATGCCACCTTTGTGACGCTCGCCCGCAACGCCGACGTGTGGGACATCGCGCGCTCCATCCGCCAGGTGGAGGACCGTTTCAACCGTCGCTTCAACTATGATTGGGTGTTTCTCAACGACAAGGAATTCGACGAAACCTTTCGCAACATCACGTCTGCGCTCGTCTCCGGCACCGCGCATTACGGCCAGATCCCTAACGAGCACTGGTCCGTGCCTGACTGGATCGACGAGGACAAGGCGAAGAAAGTACGGGAGGACATGAAGGAGCGGAAAATCATCTATGGCGACTCCATTAGCTACCGCCACATGTGTCGCTTCGAGTCAGGCTTCTTCTTCCAACACCCCATTATGCAAAACTACGACTTTTACTGGCGCGTCGAGCCCAGCATTGAGCTGTTCTGTGACATCCCCAAGGATCCTTTCCGCTTTATGAAAGAGAATGGGAAAAAGTACAGTTTCACAATCAGCCTGCTCGAGTACGTCGACACGATTCCCACACTTTGGGACAGCACCAGGAAGTTCATGGAGAACTACCCGGAGCATGTTGCCCCAGACAACTCGATGGAGTTTTTGAGCGATGACGGCGGCCAAACATACAACATGTGCCATTTTGTAAGCGCATTCTCCTCCAAGTAGACTAAAAAACCATGTTAACATTTTCTAGTGGTCAAACTTTGAGATTGGAAGTCTCCAGTGGATGCGCAGCCCTGCCTATGTTGACTTCTTCAACTCGCTAGACCAAGATGGCGGCTTCTTCTATGAGCGTTGGGGTGACGCCCCGGTCCACTCGATTGCCGCCGGAATTCTCCTCAACAAGTCGGAGCTGCACTTCTTTGACGAGATTGCGTACTTTCACATGCCGTTTACGCACTGCCCCAATGATCCGCAGGCGCGAATCGATCTGAAGTGCCACTGCAACCCCAAGGACAACTTTGACTGGAGCAGATACTCGTGTACGTCAAAGTACTTTGAGATTACTGGCCAACAGAAGCCTGATGGAGTGGATTAAATGCCACTCACACTTGTCACTGGCTCATACAACCAAGCGTGTGTACAATTAATACCTGTCGATTTTTGAGGGGCCTGGCGCTTTTACACTTTTTGCTTTCTGTTCTTCATTACACACGGGCTGAGGAAGGGGCATTCGCTATACATTTCATGCCTACTGGCATTTGGGGACATGTTTGTGTTTTTGGAAGGGGTCTATTTGATACATACCAAGGTTACACGGCGTTGGCAGGAACCATTAACCTGACTTACATTCTGCCTAGATGGCTTTAATTGTAGAATATATTCTGATGAAATGACAAGTAATTTTCACATCGAAGCATTATCACTTTGGCAATAACAAAGAAAATGTGATATTCCAACAAGTGCAGTGTTAAATGTGTGTGCAGTTGTTTTGCGTAGTGTATAATACAGGTCGCCATGCGGCGATATATCGCTAATGTCCATTCGTACAAGGTCTATATCCTCCTTGATATTCTGTAATGCTGTACATGATTTTTGTCTTTTATCCCATCTCCTCGGCTTCGTGCGTTGTTTAACCAATCGTGGCCTTCTTGGGCTTCTTGGTGCCGTACTTGCTTCGACTCGTAGAACGGGCACCGACACCAGCCTGCAGCATGTTAGCATTTTTCTCCTGACCATGCACAAACTCGGGCTAATCCATCAAGGAGGACATACCAGATCCAGCGCGCCACGGACCAGGTGGTACCGCACACCGGGACAATCCTGGGCTCTGCCTCCGCGCACCAGCACCACGCTGTGCTGCTGAATGTTGTGTCCCTC
>JANAKD010000850.1:0-12242 GCA_027627215.1 Lecanicillium saksenae | reverse complement strand
CTCGCTGCTGCTGTCCGCTGTCTCGGCGTCAGTCGCCGTTGGCGCCGCCATCTTCATGGGCAGGGCCCTCTAAGCCAGTATTTGGCTGTTAATGTTACGAGTGAGGAAAGAAGAGACTTGTATAATGATTGCATTAGAGCTTGGGATCACCTTTTACGCATATAGAGAGATACGATGTATATATTACAGGGCTGGATGCTCAACCTGCGTCCCTGCAATCTTGGGACCGCAGCGGAGTTTTGGGATACATACAAGCAAGGACATAAATAGACTGTACATAGAGGAACATTGAACAGATGATGCAAACAGCGCATCACTTGCCTCCCTCATTTGAACTTCGATATGAAATATCTCTTTTTAATTTGTTAATTGAAGTTAGTAACTAGAAAAACTAAGCTATTGATTGCAATGATTTTGTATGCGTCATATATATTTGCTTGGCCACTGTCCCCAGCAACACCGTAATGATAGCGCCCAACTAGAATACACCCATGCTTGTGCAGCTCCCAAGGAGCTTGCACCCCATCTCTGCTCTTCAGCTGTACCTGTATCGAAATCTGTGGCATCCGAGGCCTTTTCTCGCCGTAAAACAAACGCCAATTTTCTGCTCCCCAATCTCCCGTGCAGCAAAACGTGTCATCGTACACTCCCATTAGTCGCCCATTGGCTCCTAATATCTATCTTCGCGCCTTTTCCGTGGCTGGATGATGTACTCCCCACTGCACAAGACGCCGGAACAAATTAAAAAGATAAAAAAATCAAAAAGACAAGAGAAGCAAAACAAAACAGTAGCAAGGTAAAATAAACCGCGCCAGCAGCACCCATAGAACAACTTTAGAGTATAGGTATGCAATGCGCATCCAATCTTAGAATTCCCAGTCGTCGGCATCCTCAACCGACTTGATAGCCCAGCGGAACTTGTCTCGCAGAGTCTTCGAGAAGAACTTCTCAATAGGAACATCGAACTTCTTCGAAAAGACAACTGTGAGACGGGGATCGATGTAATTCTGTTTCATATGTTAGCCACCGTTTTGGCGTACACTGGTGTTTTCGTGCAACTTACAATCTTGGAAGTACCGAGGGCAACTTCCTTGTTACCATCACGATCCTCAGCCTGCGTCTCCAGAACCTTGATACGGTCGTCAAGCTTCTCCACAGCGGTGACAAACTTCTCCACGGTTGGGCCGCGTCCTTCAGCCTCAACCTTGTTCGACTTGTTCTCCTTCTTGAACTTGGCTTCGAGCTCCTTGACAACCTGGAGGCGTTCCTTCAGCTCCTTCTCTGGCATTGGCTTTTCCTTGTCCGCCTTGCGCTTCTCGTTCTCCTTTTCGAATTTCTTGGTGATTTTGGTGCGCTGCTCCTCGGCTAAGAATTGCTGGTGCTCCAAAATCCATTCCTTATCAATGTCTTCATCAATCTGGAAGTAGGCAGCGCCTTTCTTCTTCTTCTGGCTCGGATCAATATCAAGCATCATCATCTTGGTGCGCCACTGCTGATATCGCAAGCCCTTGATACGGTCGCCTAGCTTTTGCATCTGCTGCTCGTGGCCAGCACCGACTGTGCGCTTGTGGTTACAAAGAATGGCAACCTCTCGGTTGCAGTCATTGTATAGCTTGACCTTCTCCGCAATGGAGCCCTTAGAGCGAGGGTCCTTTTCCAAGTCGCGAAGCAGCCTAGACATGGTGAAGGAGGCGTTGTAGGTACGAAACACCTTGGCCGTGAGGCCCTGCATGTAGCTGTTCAAGTGCTTGTTCAGCTGAGAGGTGGTCAGACGATCGAAAAGATCGTCACCATCAGTCTTTGGCGCCTTCTTGAATAGCTTCAGGTTCTTGAAGACCTGCGCATCAACCTTGGCGGTTTCGTTGTAGCGGATACTGTCTTTACCCAGGAAATCGAAAGTGACATTGTTGGGGGGCTCAAGGGTGATGTGCTCGTATTTCAGCGAGCAGCAGCCTACAGTGTCGGCTTCATTGTCGGTATCCTTCTCGTTACCCGCTCTGAGCGCCAATTTGTCAATCAAGTACATGGCAGTAGCTCTTTGACGGTCGGCCATGATTTCGCTCTTGAGTTCCTTGGTATACTCGCGGCGAATCTTGTCAATGTGCTTCTTCAATTCGCGCGCCTTTTCAAACTTCTTGTAGTCGCTTTGGCCCTTGACATCACTGGCCGCGCCAAGCATGACGTACTTGTAGGCACCGTTGATGTTCTCTTGCCACATGGCAAGCCAAGTCGCCTTTTGATCATGCTGAACAGCCTTCCACTTATGCCCCTTAGGCGGCTCGGGAATCTTGGCTTTCTTGCCGATATTGATTGTAATCTGCTCGGGCCAGACTCGAGTCTTCACGCGACCAGTCTTAGGATGCTCGCCTCGACCACGGAACAAGCTGGGCGGTTCGACACGAAAATTGCCAACCTTCTGCTTGCGGCCATCCCAAAGGCAGTACAGGTACGGGGCTTCCAGCTTGTCCTTCTCAGCCTTAGCAGCTTCCTTTTCGGCCTTGGAAAGGTTCTTGTTCTTCTTAGCCTCGGTCTTCGCCAGCCAGTGATCGTAGATTCTGGAAAAGTCGCACTTCTCCAGACTCTTGATCGGCACCTTTTCACCTGCCGAGTTCTTAGCGCCACCAGCCTTCTTGATGATTTCAGCAAAGTCTTTGAAGAAATTCTCCCGGAATTTAGGATTGTCAAGGTGATGGGACGACGCGGGCGTCATCATTGCAACCCAGAAGGTGGAGACTTCCTCAGCTTCAAGAGGCAGAGTTACATCTTGGCCATCGTACTTGAGCTTGACGTGCTTTGGGAGCGGTTCGTATGCAGGTGCGAACATGACACCATTGTGCTCCAACGTTTGCCACTTGATGGAGTCATCCTCGGGCTTGGGAGCATTCCACCATTCGTACTCCTCCTCTTCCTCCTGCTCATCCTTAATATCCTTCTTCGTTTCTTTGGCGGGTGTAGTCTTGCCCTTCTTAGCAGGCGTGACAGCCTTGGCCTTCTTCGAAATCGGCGCGTCGGAATCGGATTCCTCCTTCTTTACGCCGTTGGACTTGCGCTTCGCAGCGACGCCATTTGATTGTCGCTTTTTCGCAGACGATTTCGCTAGGGGCGTATCATCGTCGGATTCGTCCTTGATGCTCTTCCTCGGCGTGGCCTTCTTCTTCGCTTCCTTAGCGCGAATAGCCTGCGCCTCTCGGGCAGCTGCATTCTCGATGGCCGCCTTCTTCTTAGTGAGGTGGTTTAGAGGCATGTCATCGTCAGAGGAGTCGATGGCAGCTTTCTGAGCAGAGGACTTGTTCGACTTTGATTTGCTGATGGGCTCATCGTCAGAATCTGACTCCAGAGCCTTCTTCGATTTTTGCCGCTTGGCCTGTAGCGCTCGCATTAGTACCGAGAAGTGGCAAATTGCTATTCGGATCGCCTCAACCTACCAGAGGTGCACCATCGCTATCTGAGTCATCCTTGTAATGAATCTTCGTGATCGAGGTGCGGGATTTGCGCTTGTTATTGAGAGGGCTGTCAACATCCATCGCGTCGGAGTTGTTGCGACGGACGATGAATCCTTCGCCGCCACCTGTTGCCTTGGGTACAGATCGGTCGAGAGCCTTATCCATCGATGCGGTGACCTTGGCAGCCGAAACTGTTCGAGGGTGCGGGTTAGTCGGCGCGTCCGTGGCAAATGTTGAAGGGTGGACTCTGGAGGGAGGCGCATGAAGATTCTTCCAGCCAGGCGCAAAGCGCGTAGAACCACAGAAAATGTTCAACTAGCATCAATCCAAAGCGCCAATATGCACATACCGTGTCCGTTTGGCTTCGCAAGCGGCCTATCGTCGTCGGAGCTGCTGTAAACCATCGTGCCTAACGCGCCTGGAGTGCAGGTAACTAATGTGTAGTTTGGCCGGAGCGAGAGCTGCGAGAGGCGTTGAAGAGCGATTCCGTTGCGAGAATAGAAAAAAAAAGGAAGAAGACGGTGCAAACCGACCCCCCCACGCCTAGTGCAGGTGAAGAGGGAATTAAAATAGGCCACCTTCCACGGGAATAGTGAAGAATGTGAGGATTAAGTTTTTGGTGAAGCCTGGAATCGAGTGAGATCGCACTGCGAGGACCTGCCGCACCAGGCAAGCGCCGTTGGCACCAGCGGGTCACGTGACAAAGTAATCCCGCCAATTTGCCGGGAAAATAGCGACGTGAGCAAAACGAGCCTGGAGAATCCACCTCAACCACCCGAACCACGATCCTCCCCCCCTTCGTCAATTGATCCGAGAAGCGCGATCAATTGGGTCACCGCTCGTTTGAGGTTTAATCCGACTTCTCGAACTTTGTCAAGATGCTGTCCAGAGCGGTCCGCCCTGCCGTCCGCGCCGCGGTCACCTCGACTCGGTAAGTTACGGAACTGCCTCAGTCAGGAAATTTGGGGGAGAGCAAGCCCCGACGCAAGCTCCGACGAACTCGGCAAAATGCAACAATGGCGAGCCCAATCGCGCATGCAGCTTGATTACGAGTCGTCCGGCGCAGCTAGAGCATGCGAAACCCCTCGACGGTGATTTTTTTTTTTTACTGACGCGCCGCGATGATGCAGAGTTGCCCCGGCCGGTCCCAACAGCGCAGCTACCTATGCTACCCTCCGTGAGATTGAGGGCCGCCTCAAGTCCATCAAGAACATCCAGAAGATCACCTCGACGATGAAGATTGTTGCCTCGACCAAGCTCACCCGCGCTACCCGCAGCATGAACGACTCCCGCGTCTACGGCGAGACTTCCAACGAGGTCTTCAAGCAGGCCGAGACCGTCGTCCCCGAGGAGGCTGAGAAGAAGACCCTCATCATTGTCTGCTCTTCCGACAAGGGTCTCTGCGGTGGTATTCACTCTGGTATGAGCCGTTTCATCCGCCGCCTCCAGAACGAGGGCGAGCAGTTCGACCTCGCCATCGTCGGCGAGAAGTGCCGTGCCCAGCTGTCGCGTACCAACGCCGACACCATCCAGCTTACCTTCGCTGGTATTGGCAAGGACATCCCTACCTTCGCCGACGCCCAGGCCATCGCCGACCAGGTCATCATGCTGCCCAAGGAGTACACCGACGTCAAGATCCTCTACAACCGCTTCATCAACGCCACCAGCTACGAGCCTACCTTCATTGAGGCATTTTCCGAGGATGCTATTCTCGCCTCCCGTATGTGTTTCTCGACGAGACGATGCCGGAAATGAATTCGCGCAACTAACCAGACGCCAGCCAACATTTCCGCTTACGAGGTCGACGAGGAGGTTCTTGAGAACCTCCGCGAGTACAGCCTTGCCAACTCCCTTTTCTGGGCTCTGGCTGAGGGCCACGCCTGCGAGCAGTCTGCCCGTCGCAACGCCATGGACGTGAGTTTTCTCCAGCTTGCAGAACCCCATTTGCTGCCGTCTTTGCGCCATTTTACTGACAGTTAAATCCACAGAACGCTTCCAAGAATGCCGGTGAGATGATTGGCAAGTACCAGATTCTCTACAACCGTACCCGACAGGCCGTCATTACCGGCGAACTCGTCGAAATTATTACTGGTGCCACCGCTTCGGAGGACATGTAAATGCTGGAGGTGCAATCATAACCCTGAAAAGATTCCCTTTGTACCAAACTTTAGAGGTCTCGCCCGCTATGGGGGTCCCCCGTGTATCAAAGCCTCAATAAATTCCTTAGTATATGACCTTTTTGGCCTTGTTACAGCTAGCAAGAATGCGATTCAAATAATTGTGAAAAATATATGCTCTCTCAACATGCATGCTTGTTGATTATATTAGACTATCAAGGTTGCGCGTTGCATCTTTGGAGCCTCCTCCTATTTAAAGCCCGATTGCTACCAGACGCGCATTTTAAGAGAATACAAAAAAAAAATTGCGCTTCTTCCGCTGCTTCCAACTCCAGACAAACGCCAACAATATAAACGGCGTATATACATATACACATTTGTAAACGGGGAATTAACAAAAAAACAAACAAACAATGAATACAGGAATCCGACAAAACAGTCCCGTCGACGCCACCTTAAAACTCCATACCACTGTCATTATCTTCGGCATAGCTCACGGTTCGAGCACGACGACTCTTTGGCGTGAGAAGCACGCGGCTTCCAGAAGTTCCCGCAAAGTCACCAGGTTCTGGCGTAAACGGATTGTTTCTCTCGTAGTCAGCCCGTATGTCAATGGCTTCAAGGTCCCATTTTTCCACCTCTTGCACGTAGTTGGCCATCGCTTCAGCGTATGCCTGCTTTTGCTCGTTGGCTTGCGTTTCAAAAGGTTGGCGTTCCTCCTCGGATGCCTCCTTCCACATGCGTGAGGTCATGACGCGCACCTCGTTCGGCATGGCCTTGGTTTTGCCTGCCTTGCGATTCTCTTCGCATCGTTTGCGCGCTTCCTCAAAGTGCAGCTTACTGAAGAGCAGATATGCATTGCCAGCCACCTTGCCTGGCTGAACAGGTCTATCTCCGATTTTTGATCTTACATAGTCCCAAGCCCCAATCTCATATGCATCAATGCGAGCCTGGCGAGGATCCCTTGCAGCCTCTTTCCTTTTCTGCAGGAGGAGGGAATCACGCGGTAGGATCAACGGCGTGGGCACTTCAATTGGCCCGAGAATACTTTCCAGGATCTCTGAAGCAGCTCGCAGGCCTGATAGGTAGGCGCCATGGACGGTTGCGGGATGAGTGCCAATGGTGTGTTCACCAGCGAAGAACAAGTTACCCAAAGGTTTTGCCATGTTGTCGTAGTCCTCAGGTTGCATATCTGGTGCAGCAGAAGAGTAACTGCCTCTCGCAAACGGATCGGAGCCCCAGCGAGTTACCACTGCTTCCAGTGGATGGGGAACATCTGAGCCAAAGACACTGCGCAGTGTTTCTGTGGCCTCGCGGATCAAATCTTCGTTGCTTGAAGTTTCGGTGTCGAAGCCTGCGTCTCCAGCCATTAAAGCGATGAGACATGGCAGACCGGTGGTATTTGTAACATTGAACCATTGGAAAAAGCGACCTCGACTTCCGCGATATTCGTGCTGGGATGTGCTTTGCGGATCTAGAGCGGTTTTCAAGACGCCAAAGATGTGCCTATCCGATTCCCAAAACACCTTCTCGTATACCAAGACCACTTTGTTGAGAATACCGAAACCCAATCGCTCAATTGCTTGCGATTTCCAATCGGGTACAGGTGGATCAAATTCGATGTTGCCGTGCTTCAAAACTCCGAGGGGCACGGTGCAGACCACGGAATCAGCTTCCACCATTCTGCCATCTTCGCATTCAATGCTTGCGGCGCCCGTCACCGAATCAGCCTGGTATTGAATGCGCTTCACAGGTGATTTGGTCGTGATGTCCAGAGGAGTAGGACACTGGAGCAAACCTCGGGCCACGCTCTGATAGCCTCCAACAACCATTGTGTGACTGCCTTCCCACTCGTTTCCTGCGTCTATGTCCCAAAGACTAAGACTTAGGTTGTGCAGGTTTGTAGCATTGCTGTATTCAAGGTTGGCAATATGCCAGTTGATCAATCTGTGATCCAATGCGTTCAACTCGACCACCGACTTGTATTGGGAAATCGCAGCGTCAAGTACTGAGCCTAAGGTCGAATCAGGATCGTGGACTGCGTGGCTTAAGTCCAAATCCTTTTCCTTGTCGATCTCTGGTTTAAGCGTCCATCCCATTGACGCTGCTTTTTCGGGGGCTTTGGAGGCAGCAGGTACACCCGGCTCAGTATAGACACGGCCAGTCAACTTGTCTGACGAGACTGGTACTGTTGGTATAGAGTCTCCCACCATTTCTTGTGATACTGATGCCTCACTGCTTTTACTGGCTGCAATCTCCTCACTTTGGGCGATGCTTTTGCTGCCATCTGTCGGGCTATCTTTGCCTTCATCTAGCAAATCACGATTGCCTTCCACCCATCTCACAGGCGCCATCTTGTACTTGTGTTCGCTTACACGATCGAGGCAGTCGTTGTACAGCTTCTCAATGAGCTGGTCGCGTTCGGCATCGACCGGCTTCCCATCACTATCATAGATTGTGGTTTCCGCTTTGAGTGCATGGTAGGGCAGGCAAAGCTGGCCGCGAACCAAAATGTTGATAGGATTGCCGCGATCAAAACCCGTGATGATCATCCCGCCCATTTCCGCTGTACATCGTTTGTTCTTAAATCCTTCCATGGGTGATTTGGGCTGTGTTCTGAACTGGCGGGAATACACTCGACCACCAACCCTACTTCTACCTTCGAGAAGTACGACCTTGGGGACATCTTCACCGAGATCGTAGAAGCGGCTAGCGTACTGTTTGAAGAGCCCTTCCAATTGTCTTGCACACGATAAACCCGATATCCCAGCACCCACAACTGCAATTGTTCTTCTTCTCCTGACTTGCTGCTGGTGCTTTGCTTTTGTGGCCACACGGCCTAGATCCAGGCATCCAAAGTTGATGTACCCGCGACGGACAAGCCAGTCATAGCACAAGTTGGCTGCATCGAACCAACGAGCATTCGCACATCCTACAGCTTCCTCCCGTGTGATTCCTTGCCAGGGCTTTTGCAACCAAAGTCGCAGTATACTATTTCGAACATTCAGGTATGTAGTTACCTGGGCGTTTGATATATGATGGCGCAGGAGGAGGTATTCTTCCGTATGCAGAGCATATGGGTTGAATCTTGAGTTCTCCGCTGCAATGATGCACTCAGTTGCATACTGCGAAGGTAGGATATCTTTAGGAATGGATGATTTAGGTTGAACGATGAAGTCTAATCGGTCGCCATCATTTGAGTAGCTGCGATGGGGTATCGTAGGGGTCGAGAGATCGGGTATACGTTTTCTTGGGGTATCATTTTCAGCCGGGGTCGTCGCTTTACTAGAGAAAGATGATTGCCGAGATGACAGGTCAGACATCTCGGAGGCGAAAGATTCCGTCGCGCCATTGTTAAGGGACGTTAGGGGCATTTCGCAGTCTGTCTTTTCAATCTTCACTTCGCTAAATAGTGTTAGAATTCTGGCAGTTGATGCCGTCTCAGCTCGGGTCGGAAGCACTAACCTCGAAGTCTGCGGGCCTAAAGGCGGGCTGGCGGGATCCAGCTCCATCTTTTGACCCGGGATTTCACCACGAGTCTCAGGTATCGATTCCGATCCATATAAATAATCATTAGAATATATGCTTGGATCTTGGCCTCGGGTGATAGCGGGCGGGATATTGCTCGCGGCCTGCGCCGAGGCGACGTTGCTCAAGACTGATAGTGAGTCCATCGGTCGAGGATCATCAGTTCCCTGTATGGATCCGAGGTCGTGTCCCGCCCTATACTGGCTATGAACATCTGCTTCCATTCTGGCGCCACACAGACATGTTATTGGACGATTCGGGTAGGTGCAGATGCTTGGTGGTGTATCTGCGTGCGCTTGTGGGCCGGCGCCTGTGAGAGTTCGTATGTGAGGGTCGTCACGCAGGGATTACGACAGGATGCTCGGTACGACCATGAAGCAAGAGAGCCGTAGACCTTGGTTCTGTAATTTTGCATGCAATTAGCCACGATGTCATCTCACTTTGGCTCACATATAAGCCGAGCCAATGTCACTCACTTGGTGCAACCTCGCCGGGATATAGTCAGATTCGAACACGAGGTTTGGCGCAGGCGATTATACCACCGACCTGAATCCTGCGACAACAGAGTCGAGGCAACTCACACAAATGTCAGAATTTTCCCCTTCCAACGACGGATATCGATGGGCTCCTGGAATTACAGCGTCCTCGAAGCCCCTCAGGTCGCCGAAACTACTGCCACGCCGAGTCACGTGCAGCACCATCGCCAAATCATTCTTTCCCACGCCAGTGGGGCTGCTCTCCGTCTTGCCGTTTCGAGCCAACGGGACTTTACAAAACCAGCCAGACTACGAACGCGGCCAAACCCGAAGGTAAATAAGACAAAATCTATATAGTAGCTATCAACTCCAGATTATCCTCTAGACCGAAGATGAAGCTTTCGAGAGCAGCGGAATTATTCAGCCCTTGTAGAGTCGCACTGATCAGCTTCCCCATCGCGATTTCATGACAACCAAGGTTGAACAGTAGCTCGAGAGTGCTAATGACATCATTTGACTTGATTGTTATGCTTACTATACATATAAATATAAATCAGGTCTCGGGGGTAGACTCGTCATCCTCTCTGACATACGACGCCTTCTCAATGGCTGCGTCCATCATCCTGTTGCCGCTAATTATTGACGTGGTACATATAACTATATTTCGTCGCTCTGTCAAAGGGTTGTTAGCACTAATATGTGGTTCCCCCATCTGTATTGAGACTTACCCTCTTCTTGCTTAGCAATAAACCGCAGGGCGGCAATCTCGGTAAAAGTAATCCCCCCAACGAAGACAACGAAGACCGTCTGCTTGTTGCCGCTACCAGAGAGCAGCGCGCGGGCTTTGACAGCTTTATCCTCCCCCTTTTGGGTTTCATAAAATGTTTCACCCCGAACATGCTTCACAGCCTCGTCAAATCCGTGCCACCCTTGTGATCCGCTCGCCGTTAACGCAGCGCCGGCAGCGGCTGCACCACTGCCCTTGGTTATGGATTGCAAATATGATTTCTGCAAGATGCACTGTACAAGTCGGATCGAGAGCGGAGCATAACCACTGTAGACGTATGAAACATCATCGGGGTCATCTTCTTTGACTTTATCGACGATGAGGCGGAGTTGCTTTCGGAGGTAGGTGTAGTTTGTCTTTGTACCAGTGGTTCCTGCAGTGGCTGCCATGGGTATCATTCCTGCCAGGGGAGATGAGCGTGAAAGAAACAGTTGCAGTTTTTCCAGGTTATTTAGTGTGAGCATATGTTGGTATCCGTAGCCCTGCAAGATAAGGCGCTTGAACTGGTCAAAATCTTTGGGCTTTATGCCGCCTGAAATGCACGAGTAGACGCATAGCAGGCGTAGTGTTTCGCGAATCGGCGCTTCTCTGGCTATGAGCTCCTCGATGCCATCCAATTGAGAGGACGGGTCTGCGCCAGCGGCTAGATTCTGTTGTACCTCTAGTGAGCCGATGAACTGATCGGTTTTTGTATGTTTTATAATTTCTTCTGCAAAACCAGTATGCAGGCGGACGCTTTGATGCTCTTGCTGATACCCAGGCAGTTGGCTCACAAAATCTTTAAGCTCGGCTAAAGTTTTGGTCTTATGCTTGGTCTCGTAGTCACTTTGAACTTGCTGCAGTCGGCGAGCGACTTTATTTAGCTGGTTGCCGACTACGGCAAAGTTGGAATTACGCAACTCTCCGTACAGCTTGTCGCTACCATCTAGCACAACGGTGCGTTTCCGATTTTGCGATGTGTTTGATGACTGGGCTCCAGTCCCCACGATAGTGGTATCTGCCTTTGTCTGATTATGTTGAATTTCGAACAGTTCGTCAATGAAGCCTTCGTAGGTAAGTTGAGTAAGAAGTGGCGTGACGAAGTCGACTTCGCGATCGATGATAATGACGCTATCGTTGGTCAGGCTTGGTGTAAGCTTTGCCCGGCTGGTGTCGTCGCCAGCTTGCCCCGCCAATGCTTCTTGTCGCATGCGAATTAAAAGGTCGGCCACCCTCTTGGCATTATCTCCTTTTCCAACGATTCTGGGGAACAGTCCGTGAACGTGCTGAATATCCATAAGTGCTTTGGCTAATAAGAAGTTGGGTGTGATATCCTTGTAGAGGTAGAGATCTCGGAAGGCATCGTCGAGTTCGAGGGAGAGGACGTCCTTTTCAAGAGGGAAAAAGGTGAGCGGAATCTCGGACACATTTATGTCCCCAAGAACACCTGCTTCTTCGAATATTTGGTCCGAAACCAAGGTGCGGCGTGGAACCCAGCAGACATGAAATTCATGAGTGGTTTGGCTTTCGCGCTGTACTCGTTTGATTTGCCCTGTAAATGGGTCAGTTAGCCACTAATTTTAACAATGCGACACTGCACGGCTGTACGTACTTGCGATAGCCTCGGCTTGCCGAGCGCACTCGCCTCTGGCGATGAAGACGATGTTGTGCTGGCTGGCGTCGACATTGTTGTTTTCCAGGACAAAGAACTTGTCTACTCCATACTCCTGGAGCATGGCGACCTTGACGATGAGCCCAATAGGCCCAACCAAGCTGCGATCGAAGACTAGATTTTTCTTGCCGCGGACCTGCAACGAAGACAGTTAGCGAAACCAAGCCCAGGGCGCGCCAGCGGGTGTCAGGTCAGGCGTACGCCTTCGAGAAGGTAGAGCAAGTCCTTGCGGGCTCTGCC
>JANAKD010000085.1:0-40885 GCA_027627215.1 Lecanicillium saksenae | reverse complement strand
GCGCTGGTTAGGTAGGTATTAGACCAAACGCGGTCGAGGGAGCAATCTGGGAAGGGAAAGGGCGGGAGTGAGAAAGAGAGAGCTGCGATAGATGAAGTGAGAGAGAAATCAAATTGACAGGCTCGGCAATGTGGACGAAGAAAAGCCGTAGAAAGAAGAGCGTCGCCGGACCATTGTTGAATGCCGCTTGCACAACGCAGACCCACCAATTGCCTCGGCAAGGTGACGATGCTTCCGGAGGGCTGAGGGCGGGTTCGGGCTGCTGACAGCTGGGTGAGAATGGGGCGCCGCTGATTGGCTGTGGCAAATCCGGGGAGACACACCCGCCAGCATGTCCGGCATGTGCCAAAGCCCCGCCGGACTTTATGGCAGATGGCAATGTACAACGACTGGTAATATGAGACCTTTAATGATGATAGTAATCGCTCACGGAATAAAAACAAACAACGCCTTTCTATACATATGTACTGCTGGATCAACATGGCTCTTACTCTGGTTATTTGCTCCCTTAGCTCTAGCATTTGATGATACACGCATCTCTCGCTTGACTATCCGAAAATCTAACTATCGAGTGCGAATATGGTAGCTTGCACAGCGGATCAGCCTATTTTCTTTTTATAGAAATGCAACATCCACTCAAAAATGTTCTTCTATTTATCGCAGCAGTACAATCAAGTTACAAGAAGCACCCAACGTTCCAGTATAGGGTAGCTCAACGACCCCGCCCAGACTGAAGCTGCAAAAGTCTTGACAAAATGTGACTATTCTGCGATTAACTACAAGAAACTCAGGTTTCTCTCTAAAACAAAGTAATAGCCAAGTGTATGTAATCGGAGTCGCCTTCAATCCCACCGAACATCTCACTCGCAGGATGATTAACACGTACATCCACGAATAAGGCGAATTTGAGAAGTAATTACAAAACAAATAAATATACAATCCGACTATGACGTATACAAAATGCAAATATATCAAGATAACAACGAAGCCTAGGACTTTGTTACCTTGACGTTGTCGACAAACATGAGCGTATTGAACGCGCGCACACCCACCCCGCCAGTCGTATACGTTCCATCACGCACCGATATTCTCGGCTTGCTCATGTCACCTACGTATACCGAAATCATGTTGCCCTTGGCCACCACACGCATACGATATGAAGCATTGGCGACCACGTCGGCCGCATTGACTTGCGAGAGCTGATGCCAGCCGCCATCCGCCATGCCCAGGACCACGCCGCCATTGAGAATGCCTGCGTAGTAACCGTGATAGTTGTCTGCACCAGATCCCGCACCGGTAACACGGAAAATGAAACCACCGTTGCCACCTGATTGGGCTGTGACCTTGACGTCGGCCTCGTAGATAAAATCTGTAACCGTCTTGCCCTTGACAACGGCTTTGCCGCCTGGGTTGAAAGCGACCATTGCGCCCTGATCGGCACTGAACTTGCCCTCTGCAATGGACCACTTGTCCATGCTGTTGGCAGAAAAATCATCAGAGAAGATTAGATTTGTTGGAGTAGGTGTTGGGGTAGAAGTGCTGGTGGAGGAGCTGGTGGAAGTGCTCGTAGGCTTTGACGTGGTAGTGCTGGTGCTGGTGGACGACGGTGGCGGAACTGGAATGTAGGCATCGCCGCCCGAAACGCAGCCAAACGACACCTGAGGGACAGTCGTATCTTTAGAACCCTTGCTGTAGCCCCAGACGGTAGCAACCATGTACGTCCTGTTGGCGGCTGCTTGGTAGGCCTGGGCGCTGTAGGGATCATGAAACCCCGTTCCCATACGCCAACTGTAGGGCTGCTGGGCCTGGCTGGTCTGCAGCAAACCGTTGTCGTGATCTGCGAGAACCTTGCTATCAAAGGCTATGTAAAAATGTAAAAAAAAAACATCAGCAAAACAAAAACTTTCCATGTTGCAGCAGGGAGCCGTTGAGAGCAACCGGAGCTGTACATACCTATGACATCCTGACGCGCTTTTCCGAAAGCGTCGAAACAACTATCGGGAATATTATCAAATACGAAAGCTGAGCACATGCTGGTGTCGTCTGCAGTGCCCCAGTTCTGCGTCAAGCTTGCACGCAGGTCTTTGGCGCAGGCATCCGGCAGAAAGCCACATTTGCCATCGCCGCCGTCGACAGCCTGCTTGACCTCGGGCTTGGTCGAGATGAAGATATGACGGCAGACGTACCAGGAGGGATCCATAGGCACGGGTTTTCCATTTGACATGAGGCTGCCGGGCGCGCCAAAGGTCAGGGAAGAGAGAACTGTCGTAGAGTTTTGCACAATCTGCTCAGAGAGGGGCATCTCGCTCCCAACCGACAGGTATACTTGGTGACCGCCTAGACTCTGGCCGGGATATGGCTTAGACCAGTAGTAACCAGTTACCGGTACGGCTTTCGACGACACGGGGCTGGTGAAACTCTTGCTAACATCGCCCCATGGTGCGGTGAGAATGTTGCTACCATTTTGAAAGAACTCGGTGTTGTCCAAGTAAAACGAGCTGCTTCCGGAGAGTGCCATTGTGACGTCGCCTGTGTTCTGCATACACCAGCTACGGTACTAGAGTAAAAGTGAGGCGGCAACGATATCAGGATAGAGAAGAAACGAGATGGTAATTGAAGGGGACTGATGCCTCTCTTTACAAGCCAGAACTCGACCGAGTCCTGAATAGCAACGGCAATCCTGTGAACACGCTCCCACCATTTATTCATTTAAACCCTTGTTCTCTTCATAATCCACCGTGGCCCTACTGTGCCACTAGAAGCAGACGGTGATTGCTAAATCAAGCAATCCCAGTATCTGCGCTAGACTAACCGTGGCGTTGACGGATAGCGTGCCAGGCACCTCAGCTGAGGCACAGCTAATTTCACGGATCAGGATGCCGATAGGGCGGATTCGTTCGGAGTTTTGTTTTTCTAAGTGACAAAAATTCTGGCATGGAGTTTCTAACTTTTACTTTTACCCGATGGAGCAGGTCATGGTTTCTAATTTGTATGACCGAGACTAGCAGTTGCCCCGCGCTGGTTCAGCTAGGCGTTGTTTTCATGCTTTAGCTAGCGACCGAGACGGCTGTCTCACGCAAAACGTTTCCCGTGGGCTCCATTCACATTTTCGACAAATGTGTTGCCTTTAGCTTGTGGAGGATGCTGCGTGCCTTGTCCACCTCCTTACTCGGATCTACGTCCCACAGCCATCGAAATCTTTCCTGCCAGTACGCGAGTAGATTGTCCGAATCAGTGCCACCACACATGGGATGGGTTCCGCAAAGGATTTCGGCGTGCTCTCGGCTGGTCGACACGGCTTTCTGGCTGCGCGGCCGCCGCACCGCGTCATACGCCTCTAGAGCCAGCATGGCATCGGATGTCGTCTTCACTGAGGCATCCGAGAGTAGCTCTGCGAGCAAGTGTGCGTCCTCTATCCCCTGGCCAAGCCCAGAGCCTTGGTGCGGAGTCGAGGCGTGTGCCGCATCCCCCAAGAGGGCGACGCGACCATCGCAGAAGCGCATGAGGTCCGGGCTATCAAACAATGCCCACTTCGACGTATCCGTCACGTTCTATGTATTTCAGAATTTGTTAGCTGCGGAACAATGCTGTGTTATGCAATGCATCTGCGTACCTGCATCAGTGCGGAGACGGCTGGCCCCATGTGTGCAAAGTCCTGCTCCATTGTCTCTCTCGTCGCTGGCGCGACCCATAAGTTTTCCTCCCAGCACGATGGATCAGATTTAAATAGGCCAATGTTCACTTTATTGGCCCTCATGATTGGGTAAGTGACTGCATAGGAGCCTTTACCTATGTAGAATGTTGACACGCGGGCGCGACGCTCGCCGACCGCCTGCACCATGGTCTCCATATCGACCACGGCTCTATAAGCGTGCATACCGCTGTACTGTGGTCGAAACTGGTCAATGGCATCGCCCAGCACAAACTCCTTGACTCTGGAGTGAACGCCGTCGCACCCAATCACAATGTCGGCGTCCGCCCATGTGCCATCCTCGAAGCCGAGTAAAACATTATCAGTGCCTTGTCTCAGATATGAAAGCCGTTTGCCGAAACGCGTTGCACCAGGAGGAAGAAACCGTGCCAGCGCATCTAGGATATCTGTTCGCTTAACGCTTGTCTGCCCAGACGGCGGAGCTTGTAAATCGAGTAGAACTTGCCCGGCACGATCGCCCGCCGTCTGGACAATCTCGAACCAAGTCTCCCGAAACTGTTCATATCCGGGGCTATCGCTGTGGGTTGTGACTATGTTTTCATAGGCTTCGCTGACTTCGCTGCCCATCGACGTGAGAATGCGATGCGCTGCAGGACTAATGGCAAGCCCCAGACCGACCTCGCTGAACGCGTCCGCAGCCTCGTAAACCTGGACTTGAATTCCTTTTCGAATCAGGGCATTGGCCAGCGTCAATCCACTTATACCACCGCCAACAATGGCAACAGTGAATTGCTTTTGTTTGGGTCGCAGGGACGGGGGAGCTGTAGCCGTTGACATGATCGCAATTGTTGCACAAAAGTTCGGCAAATTACCACCTGTGCAGGTACAATATTGATGTCAACGTCAGATTTATCCCTCAGCCTGTGGGTATCAATTTTTTTCTCATTTCTCCGCAGGCAGAAGAAAGGGAAACCGACAAGGGTCCGGCTTACTTCGGTTACATTGACCTCATGCTCTCTACTCTCAGTAGGCAACTGAATACAGTTGCGGGCTTCGTGAAGAAACCTCGCCAACTAACGCCGTACATTTACACTGGTACGAACAATAAGACGCGCTACGAAAACTAGGCTGAAAAATTCTCCAACGGTTTCTTAACATATGGATGTCTGCAGCGTCTACAGTAGTCCTGCATGGTGTAGGCTGTACGCCTATGGAGCAAGCCATGCAGGTATGAAAAGTGGAGCTTTTCTGACTTGAATCCCCACCTCTCGAGGAGGGTTGCTAAGGCACTTGGTGTTGATGCTCTGAAATGTTGGCGATGCGCGTAATGCCCGACATATTACCGAGATATCTTCCTTGATCTCTGTGCAAGCTGCCCTGCGCAATTTGTGGAAAAATGATTTCAGTTAGCTTTGAACTGCACTATAGAGAGGCGCTATAACCCACATCATCAACCTACAAGCTGCAAGGTGCTCCGAGTGGCACAGGTAGGCGAAGAGGCAAATACGCAAAGGACAACATAAACGAAACTAAAAGAATTGCAGTAAAAATTAATTACATTGAATAAAGTACCAAAGCATTGAAGTAGTGAGAGAACATGCTCGTCACTGCCACCAGCTTGGACAGCCTTCCCTAAAGCTCGCGAAGCTAGCACGCGTGGAACTTTATCTTCATCGCTTTCCAGAGGCTCAAAGTCTGAAAATGCGTTTTCGAGGCGTCGGTAAACTGTAGATCCTTGGATGATAGCTTGAACTTGTCATCACCGTAATTCTTCACAAACTCTTTGAGATCCTTGCGTAACTGTTTGCCCTTGGGGTCGGACTCCTTCATGCTCTTGATCGTTTCTTCGAGGTTGACGCGTTGGTACTTAGTGCCGTCATACTCATTGGTTATCTCGTCCATCTTGAGATCACTTTCTGGTATCCCCAAGCCAGGGTTGGGTATGGGTTTTCGTCCCTTGACCTTGTTGTCTATGGTGGCATCGCGGGCGCGAATGAGATCATCCTTCAGCCAGTTCCCAAAGTCGTCGGTACGTATCGACTCAATCATTTTGGTCAAGTCCTTCATACGCGCGATTTTCCCGCTAACCTTCGCGTCCAGTTCAGGGTTTTTGGCTCGCTCTGCGGTAAAAGCAGCGTCTGCACCAATGGCCTTCACCATCGAGGCTACTTCTTCATGTAGAACCCAGTAGTAGCTCTTGCCAGACGACTTCTTCTTTGACTCCAGACCTCGATTGAAGCGAATGCCGGTGATGTCCTTGTTGAACCCAGCATCGTTGAGTTCTTTTGCCACCGTCATGGCATCACGACTGTCGCTAGGCCCTTCAACATTGCAGGGCTGTCTGTTGTCCATGTTTTCAATGAACTCCTTGAATGTGAACTTTCCATCTTCGTCTGTCCCGGGGACAACCGGAGTTGAGCCAAGATTCTTGTATAATTTGAAGTCAGGAAATAAGTAAGCCTGTTTTTTTCCTTTCCAGAGCCAAGCCAGTTCGTATGCGTCCCACAAGTGAACGCGCTCAAGGCCGCCCGCGACACCACCTGCAATGACTTGAACACATAGTAGTGCAAACACTCCTAACCAGGTGGCTAGATTGGGAAGCATTTTTGTAGCGTCCAAGCCTTTATTTTAGCAACACCTAGGTGAGAAACAAATTGCGGCAGTTGGAAGTAATAGAAGATCAAAACGGAGAAAATGAGATATGGGAAAGGGAATAGAGGAGCGAGTGCAAGACCGAGTCTCTGGGTCATGCTAATATTTCAACAGTTGTCAAATGTTCTGACCATCAGTTTATCCGCTACGCTAAATCAAGTTACAAAGCTGTCAAGGCGGCTGGAGAGATCCACTTCACTATTCGAAATACTGTACAAAAGGTTCTGTTTCGTTTTGCCAGGCGGAACGATAGCTACTTAGGCCAATGCCAGCTTCGTAGGACTTTGCCATTGCGAGCGACTGACGGGAACTGCCCTTTGTGGCTACCGCACTACTTAGGTAGTGAACCCGCAATGAGTGGAAGAAAGAAATCACTGAAGCATGCGGCAAACGTAGTTTTCTCATGATCTCTAAAAATAATCCCGAGTGTTAGAAGTCCTTAACTCTCGAGGGATGGAACTTTTCTGGTGTTAGTACAGTCCCAGTCTCAACCCAGCGTGGGGCGCTGTTGTATTTGGTGAGTTAGGCCGCGCTGAAGTGGGCTATGAGCTCCATGCTAGTATAAAATGTTTGCCCGAAAGATACTACTGGCTAGCTGAGCTCCACAACATCCCGCCACACAAAGGACTTATATTAAGTCCGAGACCTCTACAGTCTAGGAAGAAGTCTGGAAATTAGCATGATTCAAAGAAAGAGCCGAACTGCTGACAGGTGGAGGTCTAAGGAACACGCTACTTTAGGGTGCGGTTATAGCGATTTAGTTACGCGATGTGGCGGATGGCGTTGTCTGGAGGCATACAGAGGTCGGGGAGATGAGACTGAGCGGAGAGGTATGTCTGGAGAGTGTTATTAAAAGAAAGTTGTGGTCTCCTAATCTGCTGCCAATACCATCAGCAAATTCTCCCATTTCTGAACACAAACATTTTTATTTAATTCATTCTCATCTTTGCTTTTCTCTGTCGCGTACAACGGGACCATGCGGCGAGCTACAGGCCCAGCGACTGTGGCCATATCGCTCCTCGCGACTGTCGCCACTGCTGTAACAGAGAGCTACCTGGGCCAATATCCAGACGATTGTCCGCAGCTTTGTGAAGTGGCTGGTCCAGAGCGCGGAAATTGGACGCATGTGCATCAGCTCAAAGATTTGTCCAGCTGCAAGAAAGATCTGATATTCGATCTCAACATCCACAACTTGGTGGACGATCCCAACACTATCCTGACTATTCGAGCTTGCACCACTACCGGTGAAGAGACCTATGATACACGTACCCAGTTTATTGGACGTGATGAAAATGATGTCCAGAGTACATTGGTCATCGCGGACTTTTGTGGTGCCAAGGCCGTCCAGACTTCGCTGACGCCGCGTGTTGGAAGTGGACCGACGAAACGTGCCAGTTCTAATTTCAATACCACCGAGATATCATCCGCTGCCGCCAAGCTGCAAAGCTACATAAAGAAGGGCTCACAATGTGGGAGTACCATTCTTTTTGCGAAATCGGGGTCTGCAGTCGTCGGTCTGCAGGCGGGCTCACACATTACCAAGAGTTCTGTATCTGAGTTAATCGACGCGTTCGACGCTCAAATCGACCAGCACAATATGTCACTAGAGGTATGCGATGCAAATATTACATCTTCTACCTTTGGTATCGCGGCTGCTGGATTCGAAAATCTTGCGGCAGTACAGGCTGCAGTAAGGGGCTGGGCCGACGGGAAATGCCTCGGCGGCGGAACTGCCCTTCCACGCATGGGGCTTGATGTTCTTGTGTCTACAGTCGATAATAATGCTACTTCTTCGCTCAACAGCACTCTAGCTGGCAGATCCATCAAGCATCTGCCTCGAGGAGACTGTAAAACGGAGCAAGTCCAAGAACACGATAGCTGCGCCGGCGTGGCAAGCCGGTGCGGCATTACAGTCAAGCAACTACAGAACTATAACGGAGGTGCAAGCGACTTCTGCAATAAACTAATGCCTAAACAGCATGTTTGTTGCAATCAGGGTACACTTCCGGACTTTCGCCCAAAGCCAAACCCCGACGGCGGTTGCGCTACATATCAGATTCACGAAAACGATAATTGCTATGCGATCGCGGATGCTAATTACCTGAAATCTGACGACCTTGAAAAATTGAACAAACAGACTTGGGGTTGGTCTGGCTGCGAACATCTCCAAGTTGGTCAGGTCATCTGCTTGAGCAAAGGCAATCCCCCGATGCCCGCTCCCGTGCAAGGAACAACCTGTGGCCCCCAGGTCCCCGGCACCAAAAGACCAACTGATGGTACCGCACTTGCAGATCTGAACCCGTGTCCTTTGAACGCTTGTTGTGACGTCTGGGGCTTTTGTGGTACCACTGACGAGTTCTGCACAAAGACCCCCTCCGATACTGGTGCTCCAGGCACTGCAAAGCCGGGCACCAATGGGTGTATCTCGAATTGTGGCAGAAGATTGGTGAACAATGATAAGCCACCTGCTGAGTTCCGTCGTGTTGGCTACTACGAAGCCTTCGGCGTGGACCGTCCATGCATGAATATGGGTGTCAAAGAGATCGACACTGATCAGTATACCACAATCCATTTTGCGTTTGCCACCGTTACGGCGTCTTTCCAGGTCGACATTTCCGATTCAAAAGAGCAATTCGATGATTTTGTGCAAATGAAAGGCATCCACAAAGTTCTTTCCTTTGGTGGCTGGGATTTCTCAACAAAGCCAGAGACCTTCCAGCGATTCAGGGACGCCACGAAGCCTGAGAACAGAGGCGCTTTTATCGCCAGCTTGGTTGACTTCGCGAATAAGGTATGAAGCGCTTTACCAGAGTGGTTTTTTTTGTTGTGTTAACTTGTTGAAAATACTGACATTTATGGTTAGAATGCCATTGATGGATTGGACTTTGATTGGGAATACCCTGGTGTAGGTCATGATTTGCCTGTACTATCTTTCTAGAGCTAACAATGAACCAGGCTCCTGATATTCCTGATATTCCACCCGGTGATAAAGGTGAAGGTGACAATTATCTCGAATTCCTCAAAGCTCTCAAGGCCAAGCTACCCAGTGACAAGACTGTTTCCATCGCTCTCCCTGCCTCATATTGGTACTTAAAACAGTATCCCGTCAAGAAGATGGCAGATATTGTTGACTATTTTATTTATATGACATACGATTTGCATGGTCAATGGGGTAATTTGAAACTCAAACTCGCCTGTAATTCCTGTCTCAGAGCTAACACGGGTTATAGATGTTGGCAATAAGTACGCGACGCCGAGTTGTCCGACAGGAAACTGTCTACGGTCGCATATTAACAAAACCGAAACAATGGACTCACTGATTCTAATCACCAAAGCCGGCGTCGAGTCCAGGAAAATTGTTGTCGGAATCAGTAGCTACGGCCGCAGCTTCCGCATGTCAGACCAGTCGTGCTGGGGACCCATGTGTACCTACACAGGCACGCGGGACCATTCAGAGGCCTACAAGGGCCGCTGCACGGGTACATCGGGCTATATATCAAATGCGGAGATGCAGGAGATTGTTGAAGACCAAAGCTACGGTACCATCAGAAATTATTACGACAGAGACTCTGATTCCCTCATATTGCAATACGGAAATGGTAACGCCATAGACTGGGTAGCGTATATGGACGATGAGCTGAAGGAGTCGCGTAACAGCTGGATTCAGGGTCTCAATTTTGCAGGTACATCAGACTGGGCTGTGGATCTTAACGACATAAATGGCGGAGGCGGTGGAGATGACGGCAACATGCCAGATATTGACATGAGCGACGGAGACAACATTAACTGTCCTGCGGATATGGCACCCGGCAACTTGGAGGATCTCAGCAACCACGACAATTTGCCGATGCGATGCCAGGCGCTCTACGCTCTGGATATTCTACAAAACACTCTCGAAGATAGTCTATCTCTGTTTGACGAAAACTCAAAAGACTATGATGATAAATTTGGGTATTATGAGCAGTGGGTCAAGGACGGAGTTAATGCCAGACTCCAGCAGTTCATGGACTTCACCAAAGATGTGAAGGATGCCCCCGGTCTTGACTTTTTCGACTGCAAGTGGACATGGGGTAGAAAGGAGGGCACCACCTCTTGCGCGGGCATGCCACACTTCTGGGATAACAACGATGTGTCATGGAGTGTTGAGTTCATCCTCAAGGACGAAAAGGGCTTTTACGATACTTTGGCTGCGAAGACCGGCATCGACAAATCCTGGGTCAAGTTTCAAACCACGTCTGAGCCCTACGTCTGTGCAGACCCAGGTATGGATGAACCGCTTCGACCAGGCGGTGGCGCGTCGGCACCTTGCCACCGATTGACGCATACTCGCATAAACTTTCCCGTCAAGGTCGACGATAAGGACGTTCACGTTGGAAACCCCAAGGAAATTATCGAAGCCGCCATGACCAATATTACTGCCCTGCAGGACTCTCTCTTCGCCGCCTATGCCTCAGTTGGCTTTGGTGTCTATAGCGAAGGCAACCCGCATGTATCGGAAATGGATGCCGTGACAGCGTACGCTATGCCGGTCTTCCAGCTGCAGCAGTCGATTGAAAGCATGCGAGAGATTAAGGATATTGGAGAAAAAGCCAAGGAGGAGAAGAAGAAGAAACTTATCATGACGATCCTTACTGTTGTGTTCTTGGCTATCCCCTTTGTCGGCGAGGCGATTGGCGCGGTTGCCTCAACAGCAGCCTCGGTCGCTCGCATCGCTCTCATCATTGCGGAAGCTGGCAACGCGGCTCTAACGATTAAGGACATTGTGGACGACCCGACATCTGCCCCGTTTGCCATTCTCGGATTCATAGTAGGTGCCGGCGCCGGCGGTGGTGGCTCGAGGTTGACCAAGGCGGAATCGCTGGGCGAAGCAGCTGGGGTGCGTGGTGCTCTGAAGGCCGAGGATTTAGCTAAATTCCCGGCGCGCTTCAGAGAGCTGGATGGTCAAGTTCAGAAGATTGTGAAGAAGTTTGACGGCAAGGTCTGCCATCTGTAGGCAGATCCGGAGACGGGGCAAACCAACCAAGAGGGTGTAAAGCAGTGAAGCATTCGCGTTTTCCTTGGCAATTTGAGCCGACACTCAAAAGCAGCATGATTCCTTAGTATAATCAATAATTCATTTTTGCGTCGTTCGTCTATTGACTAGCATCTACTCGTGTTATTCGGCGAGATTTAATTTGCGGAAGCTTCAAACGATGCGATCCTTCAGCTTGAATAGTCCCGCGATGCTCTGCACACCCAATTTGTCGCAACCACTCTGCTTCAGCGCCGAGATGGTCTTGAGACTTCGATGCACTTCTGAAGCAATCTCTCCCGTGGTCATCGCTTCCAACAAATACTTCAGAACCTCTCTCTCGCGCACCGTCAATCGGTTGGGGTTGACGCCACGCGCTCCGTCTCCATCCACAGGCCCTTCCAGGATGGCCTCGATCGCGTATACAAGGTCCTCAGTCTTGTCGTCCTTTTTCACCGCACCCGCAGAGACCTTTCGCAGTACAATATTCTCAAGCGTGTCTGAGGCGGGGTTGTGCGAGAGGTAAATGACGGGCAGCTTCGGGTGCTTTTCCTGGATGGCCTCCAGCACCGACGCCTCTCCGAATGTCTCCATGTCGAGGAGCACGGCGTCGCTGCGGTTCGTCGAAAGCGCACGCTGAAGCTCTTCATCCGTGCTTGCGGTTGCTACTATGTTGGGGTACGGTTTTGGAGAAAATGCTTTCGTGAAGGCGGCCACGGACTTTGGATCGCCGTCAGCGAGGACAATGCGGAGTGCATTCCCAGTGAATCCTTCGGTGCCAGCCATGTTGCGGGCGCGGTGATCGAGTGAGCCCAAAGCGGGGAGCTCTTGTGTTAGATATCAGTGCTATGGCTCGCCCGACTTGAAAATGGCTGCAGCTTCACAGGAAGTTGGTTTTTTTAATTTCGCTCACAGGGTGTATGGTGATTATGCGGAAGCAACGGCTTGCGGCACCGTTCCGCCAAAGACCGGAGAGGCACGAGACACCAGTATCCACATCCCGGCTCCTCACCCTCCATTATTCGCCAGTTCCTTCTCGCAATGTTGATAATGATGGTTGAATTGGCATTTGTTCTGAAACTACGGAGAAATCTCTATTCACATTTTACGATACTTGAATCGTACTGTTTACGCGATTTGCGGATCGGCCCATACGCACTAATACAGCTTAGCCCGCTACAGCTTTCCCCTGACCACTTGTATTGTGTTCTGAATACCTCAACACAGCCTGGCATTTCTCAAGAAAATTTAATGACGGCCTTGCCGGCTTTGCCTCTTTGCTTTCCATACTCCCATGCCTCCAAAGCCTTTTCCGCCCCAAACTCCACCACTGGCAGCGGATGCAGCTTTCCCTCATCAAACAGTTTCGCCGCCTGGCCGAGATCCTCTCCGTTGGCCGTCACGATGAAGTAGACAAACTTGGCCCCGGGATTAGTCTTCAGCTCATCTGGTTTTCCGCCATTAAATGCCCACGGCGGCGGCGGATCCGCAATCGTCACCATGGTTCCGCCCTGCCGCAGGCTGCTCCAGCTTTTGCTGTAGACTTCGCTGCCCACCGTGTCAAAAACAGCATCAACACTGCCAAATGACGACTCCCAGCCAATCGTGTTGTAGTCTACACACTGGCTCGCGCCGAGCTTTTGCAGGTGTTGATGGCTCTTGGCCGACGCTAGCGCAATCACCTCGGCGCCGAGCAGGGCGCTCGCAATCTGCACCATCATGACGCCAACCGCTCCCGAAGCGCCAGTGATGAGCACCTTGTCGCCCTTTTGTATCTTGGTCTGATCATGCAGCGCCTCCCATGCTGTCAGAACCGGAATAGGAAGCGCGGCTGCCTCAGCCATGGAAATGCGCGCCGGTTTCAGCGCCACCTCGCCCCCAGTGACGGCCACATAGTCTGCCTGACCACCGGCCTTGGTTGCAGCTCTGATCATAGCAAAGACTTCGTCGCCGGGCTCGATGCTGCCATTGTAATCAGGGCCTAGAGAGGCCACAGTTCCAGCAATGTCGTGCCCGGGAATGCGATTGGATTCGTAGAGTTCGGGCCAGGAAATTTCATCAGCGGTGACACCGGCACTTGACACTCGAATGAGCACTTCGTCACCTTCAGGCCTGGGTAGAGGAAAGTTGTTGGTGTAGCTAAGTTTGGGCGAAGACTTGTCTCCAAGTACCTGGACCGCGCGCATGGTGCCTGACATGGTCGCTGGCTTTCGTAGATTACTCTATGCGGCAAAGCAAAAGAGATACTGGAATTTCCGTTTTTTTCTAGTCGATATTGTAGCGATATTAATTCTTCGAGCACCATGTGTTAAGCTAGAGATCCTCGCTGAATTTAAAGAGATCTTGTTCGTAGTGACATGAGCCTTCGGAACTCCGCATCGGGTATTGAAGATCCACTTGTCCCGATCCCGACCCGACATTCTAGATGTGGATGGCCTACTCGGACCGGCGCATAAAGTTATCATGGAGGTGGCAAATGTTTTTACTCATACATTTTAATCCAGATGACAAATCAACAAGTGCAACTCCATGTTTGTAACTCTTTGCAGTGCCCGGCGCCTTTGCTCAAGGGGGTTAGCCGAGCAAGGGTGGATATTCAACGGCAGACGGTCCTTCTCAGATCTTTGCGAGTCTTCAACTAAATTATCTACCGATCATTTCATCTCATATTTCTCCAGAATCCGTTCACCAATAGCCTCGCCACTCCAGTACGCACCGGTGCTGGTTCCGAGCGCAACGTAAGGGGCCGTGTGCTCGCCGGCAAACCATAGACCCTGGTCTGGCAGCCCATCACGCATCGTCTGAATATGATCGTCACCATTCTCCAACCCGACTTGAAAGTTGCCATAGCTTCCGTTTCCTGCCAGATCATCATTTAGCCACTCGGTCGCGACGCAGTCGACTGGCGTGCACGCGGCCGAATTTGCCGCATAATTCGGGAGGCGGGAGTAGTACGGCTTGAAGTAATTGATGATAAATTCTGCTTTTTCCCTGTTCCCAGGCCGCTTGGCGAGTTCCGCCGTGAACCACTTCGACTGCTCACCATAGGTGTAGAAGAGTAATGTTGGGTGTGAGTCGTCATCTCCGAGGCTGGAGAGCTCGACAGCCTCTTGCGGCCAGCGTGCTGAGTTGAGCTCGGGGTGGTAGTTTGGCGATACCCACTGGATGAAGCCCTTGGCGATTTCGGGCTGGCCTTCCTTGGCTCTCCAAAAGGCCACGGGGAAGCTAATGTATACCTATAAAAGTCAATCGTCAAATTTCTCTTTTTAAAAGGACTCGTTAAGTACCTTTTCCAAGCAGCCATAACTGATGGCATCAATAGCAGCAGTGAGTGCTGTAGGAAGTGGCGGGCTAAAAGCTTTGTTCTTGTTCTTTTGCAGCCATCCGAGGGGTGTGGTCACCACGACGTCGTCAAATTCGTGCATCTTTCCATCTCCCAAGCTTAAAGTGACCTTTTTCCCACCCGCCTTATCATAATTGATGCTCTCTACAACCGAGTTAAGCGAAAGTTCGGCTTTCTCCAACACAGGCTTCGCGATACGCTGCAGCACCTTGCGGTAGGTGCCAGCACAGAATAAATTTTCTTATTTCGCATCAGCCTCTACTTCTTCAATCCACATTTTTTCTTCTCACATACCGTCATCGATGCACTCCTCTAGCCAGAAGAACTTTAGGCTCTGCTTCGTCACAGGTGATCCAATGAACGCACCCCACGTCTCGCATAGTTGATACACCATCTCGCGCTTCTTTTCTGCGTCTGGCTCATCATCCTGTATCTTCAGTGGCACCTTTTCCCTGAAGAAATCCATCAAGCTCTTGTTTGGATCAATTTCTGCCCCTGACATCTCCGAGTACCCAAATGCCTCTTCGATGATGTCCCACATGATGGTCTCGTATTTCACGCTTTCCGCCGCGTCGAGCCTCACACCCGTCTCATCAAATGCGCAAGATACCTCGTCGATATCGCCAACGCTGGTACCGGTTTCCATGGCCAGATCCAGCATGACGTTGCCTGTGGTGCCGTGGATCCAGTTCGGGCCCATGTCTATCCAGTGGCCATTGCTTAGTTGCGTCTGATGCACGCGTCCGCCGATGCGATCCCGACCCTCGAAGATGGACACCTGAAAGTCATGCTGGAGAAGGACATCAGCGCATCGCAGGCCAGAGAGACCGGCGCCGACAATGGCAATGTGCGCTTTGGCTTTGGTAGACATGATTGCGGGGTTATTCATGTGCTGATGTTCCGGGTGGCTCAATCTGTGTTTGCTAGATGCAGCGGGTCCATTTCGTGGCCACCACGTGAACCGCGGCAGGCAACTAACCAACCGCATTACCCTTGATGTAGTATATATGAAATTATCAACATGATGAATGAAGTTTTATTTTATACAAAGCCCATTGTTCAGGGTTCATTCAAGCAAGTCTAGATACACTCCGTTTCGCCATTTCACGTGGGCCGAAAGACGCGGTACCCTACACTAAACGTCAACGACGTAATGCCGAGTGAGTCATCCTACATCATGTTGGCTTGTGAATAAATCACGTTTACAAAATGCTTTGGCTGAAGCGGATTCACGGCTAGCTGCATTCGTTCTGACCTTTGCAGCGAGCGATCGTAGGAAATGTAGACCACCAAACTACGAGTGTTATATGTACTCGCTATACCACATCATCATCTAAGTACCTGAGTAGGCCGTCCAGGACAGCGACTGTGCCACAGGATACGTCACCATCCATGCCGATAATGATTTGCATCATAATATCAAAATGGCACTTTGGCTATTCTCTCCGTTTTGTTTCCGGCTGGACTCCACGCAATGTTGACCAGAGGAGCAGTCATTGCGCGTCTTGCCCCGCAAAGAGAATTTCTGCGAGCAACCTCGATTTCTGATGGCGGGATGATTCGAGAGCAGGCAGGTTATAGAAGAATTCCTCGTAATCATGGCAATTCATACACGAACACCCGTGTTTTCAACACATATGGGCTTCGTCGTGCAGACCTGGGACGCGCTCTTGGACGTTATAGCGCAGAGCCGCTTCTAATCTTGAGTTCAAAATTTGCAAGAGACGCCATACTCTCGTTGCCAAAAACCACAGCTTCTTTCGTTATGGGACAAGGTTTGGAGTTACCCGCACACCAGTTTTCAATGTAATTTGAGCCTCAATCTCCGGTACGTAGGCGCTCTGTGGGTAGGTCGCCAAGACCTGCTGCTGCGGACAAGAGGTGCCCACATAAGTGAAGGCAGCATCCGGCAGCACCTCCGCGGTCTGTGTGGTTTTAACATCGGAATGCCTGAGATCAAATCAAGGCACTGGTAGGTGGCAACGAGGAGCGCATGTCGAGAGCATGGTGATATCGGGTTGCTGGGACCGTGAGCGTGGGATGAACAGAAAGCTGGTTGCTTCAAGTACTGTGACGCTGCAGAGACCGGTGTCTCTCTCGCGATTGGGGGCTGTTCGGGCGATGTTGGAGTTGGATGACGGCCAGAGGTAAAAGTGCCATTGTCTTGGTGGTATCCACTGCAGATTGAACTCTGGTACAACCCAGGGTATGGTGTTTTGGTGTTCTATGAGATGCTGGCGTCGAGATGGGGATGAATCGAGAAGGCCATCTTGCCATATTCGAGAAGCTATTGCAACGGCGGAATGAGTAGGTGGCATTTCCATCGAAACCTACCGCATAGAGGCTGCGATGCCGTGAGCGTCTGTTTTGGCTGAGCAAACGCAGTGATGAAGACGGCGTCAACCTCCTCCGACTGCTGGTGTACCTATGCCGGAGCTCATGTGGGGTGTCCTGAGCCAGCAGTCTGGAACAGGTGGGCTGGTCAAGTGATGCCCCAAACAGGGTCCCCTTGTAGGTACGCGACAGGCTGCACCGCCCGGAGCGTCCACTGAAGGTACCTTCCAGGTACGCACAACGCGGCCAGTCACGAGTCCAAGGGCGGCCTCAGCGGGGCCAAGGCGCCAAATGACCACCCAAGACCCCCAAAGCGAACCCCTGTTAGGCCTGCGCTAGGCTGTTGACCACCACCGATGTCACTGACGAGCTACCCGTCGAACAAGGTTGCCGCTCTCCGTGCCTGACCAAGGTGCTCGTCATCCCTCCATCTGCCTGACGCAGCTTCTCAGCTCATTCAACAGTAAGGCAGCGCATCATCATACCTCGCGCTGCTTTGCCACCGACGGCCCAACTCGACATTCTCCGATTTGCATCTATCGATATCTATGCCGAACCCGTCTCCCGCGCCATGACCTCGTTTCCCCGCATCTTGACGGGCGTGTCGTGATATAGGTACAAACAGTCTACCTATTGCGCTGCGTAGCAAGGTGTGAGCCGACCCAAGGCCACTTGCGTTCTGTTCCATCGTTCGTGAGCCGACCAAAACGTCGCCGAAACAACAACGAGGCATCATGGCATCCTTGTTCACATCATTTACGAGCTCCAGCATGCCCAAGCGGCTGTTGCGATATGCTCTGTCACGCCTGGAGCTTCTTGACGCTGACGCGCTCAACCTCGACAACCTGGATCTCGCCCTGGGAAAGAATACCGTTTTCGAGTTTCGAGATGTGGGCGTAAAGCTGGACGTACGTATAGCGAAGCCTCCGTCGCTTGGTAGCCCAACTGACCTTGCCACAGAAACTGCAGAAGTTGCTAAGCCTCCCGCCCGGGCTTACACTCCAAAAGTCCAAAGTGCTGCTGCTCCGAGTTACGATACCCATGGACTTTTACAGCAGTCCTATCAGCATCCATGTAGACGGTGTCGACATTCAGCTGCGAGTCCTCCCTCTCGACCGAGCACCAGCCGAGACCACAGCCACGGATGATGCAACCGTCCCGAACGCCGTCGACCTTGCACAGTCTTTTCTCGATACCGAATCACCCACTGAGCGCCGAAAACTACAAGAAGCGTTGGATGCCGAATCACAAGATCTTGGTGCATCAGTTACCATGAGCGACGATGGAAGCGAAGACGGATCTCCGACTGGCACTGGCCAGCCCCTCTCGCTGCCTCTGTTTCTCGCCGATTTTCTGCAGGGCATCCTCGATCGAATGCAGGTCAAGATAAACGGAGTAAATTTTCAGCTCCACATGGCAACGCCAACTGAGCTTGGTTCCAGTCGCTTAGAGCCCATCTCTTTCCAAGTTTCTCTGGATAGCATCGACATTGAAGGCGTCACCACTCTCGCCTCCACGGCCGACGATCCCTGTAAGATTGTGCCCAAGGAGGGCAAGCGCCACATCTCGATCGATAATATCCGAGCGTTTCTGATATCAGAAGCCAACATTTTCCCTAGCCTTTCACGATCACCATCTATGCTTTCTCCCTCCACAACATCTTCCCCCGTCATGACCCGGAATCCGCCATCAAGAGAACCGTCCGACATACCCCAGTCCATGTTTCAATCTAGACAATCTATACGTTCCGAGAACAGCTTTCAGGAGCATCTGATTGCGAACCCCGAGGATCCAGAAAATGATCATGCTCTTGGTGACAGCGAAGTCGCACTGGCCATCCCTTACGACATGGAACCGAGTGATGAACACAGCCCCGCCACACCTCGAGCTTCCATATACCATGATTTCGGAGCCTCTATGCACTCGGATAGTGACGAAGAACCTGCATTCTCGGCAGCGAGCTCGCAACAATTATCGATGTCGCAATCGTCAATTTACATGTCACCGTCCGGCCTCATGAGAGAGTTACCATTCCGTCCTACCAGCGTTGAATCATCAGCCTACCAAGGGTCGCAGATGCGTTCGCCTAGAATCAGCGCGGACGAGTCGAAATCTGAAGATCTCGAAGAATCTCGTCTTTATAGTCACGAGGAAGCCGAGAGCATGTACATGAGCGCTTTTTCCCAAGGCGGACACTCCCGTGTTGCCGAGCACGCCCAAGAACCCGCTGAATCGATTTATGAACTGGCCAAAAGCGCGACGGAGGCTGAAGTTCCAGAAACCGAAAACCAGGTACCAGAAGCCGATGCGAGTGAGTCGGCGTCTGAGCAGCAGGAGGAGGAGGAGGATACTGGCGCGCAGTCGCGCCATGAGAATGACGCGGCAGACATACACGCGGATCAGCCGCCCGAAGAAATGGAGAAATCAACCTCTGGCATTTCGTCTATGCCTGGCGCCTGGGGGGAAGAGTCCGTTTTCGAATCGTCGCAACCCCCACCTGAACGTGTGGCACCTTCAAGTCCCCTAGCAGAATCGACCCATGAGGAAAGCGAAGCAGCAGCCACTGAAGAGCAACCTACACAGAATACTGAGGATGTCGATCATGCAGATATTGCCCCGGACGACGTACCCACCCCGAAAGGGCCGACAAAAGTGGTCAAGAAGATTCTCGAGTTCAACAACCTTTCCGTATATGTGCCATCTCTGCATCGCCACATGCATGTGCACGCTGTGGGTGAATCTACATCAACTCTCGCCACGCCACTGGACCGCTCCGTTTATCCCCAGGCTCCCGGCGCATTTTCAGTACATCTACCGACCCCTCAAAATACAAAGGAAAGCGCTCCAGAGGCAAAGGTTGACGATAGCGTGGAAATTATCATGTCACCAATGACTATCAACTTTGACGCGTCGATCGCGTACCTCCTTTACATGATCACCACCAAGCTACTCAGATCTGTACAGAATGATCAACCACAGAAAGCATCGTCAGCATCGGATAAGAAATCCGAGAAGCCAAGCCAGCAAACACCCGTCGTCATTGTTCTGGAACAGCTTTCACTTAACTTTTTGAACCGTCTAGCTGGAATTGCAGACACCGCTGATCGGTTCTTAGACCCATCTGCGTTTGACTTTGGACAGGAAGTACTGCTTAATTTGATGATGAACCGCCTTGCCGTCTCAAGGCACGTCGCACCGACCGCCTCGAAAAATGATGACACTGTCTCATATGAAACGAAAATCGAGCTTGAGCGACTTCGCTTCGGATATGCTGACGGTGATATTCTTTCTTTTGATGCCGGCAAGCCAATGAGCACCTCCGTACGGGACACCTTCTTGTCAGCTGGTAATGATATTGCCGTAAAGGTGCTAGAGTCAGCAGAAGGCATTCGAACGGAAGTCGAGACTCTTCCGCTGGTCTTCCAGCTCGAATTGCAGCGATTGGATGAGACATTTGGGTGGTTTGGCGGCTTGAGCAGCTTTCTCAACATGAGCACATCAATCACTTCCACTACCCCGCCAACGAAGACGCCACCAACACCGCAACAGAAACCTCGAGGTGTACGTTTCGACGCGCCTATTAGACCCGAGGATATGTCGGCCGTGTCGAAAAACAAGCTGAATGTTCGTATTGGGGGAACCTATGTCGAACTCCTTGGTAAAGAGTGCAGTGTCTCTTCGGAAAGCAACGCCTTCAAAATAGTTAGCCGGGATGAGGGCATTGGAATCGCTTGCAGCTTGATTCGTGTCTCCGGTCCGTACATCAAGGGCTCCCTGGCGGATCCAGCCGTCAGCACAGAAATCAGTGGCATTCGTCTGGAATTCTTGACTGCACCAAGCAATTCCGACCTGGAAAAACTACTAGAGCTCATTATCCCATCCAAGGTGAAGTATGACCATACTACTGACGAGATTATGGTTGATACGCTGCTCCGACAGCGTAGGAAAGGCTCTGTCCTTCGCGCGACCGTCGATGGTGTGAACGTGCGCGTCAAAAATATCAACCAACTGGCCGTGCTGCCGTACCTGGCCGAGGAACTCGCCAAACTATCGACAGTCGCGAAATATTTGCCTGAAGATGATCGACCTGGCCTGCTTACGCTGGGCAAGATTCAACGCATTAGCGCCACTGCCGACATTGGTGGCGTTTTGGGCACATTTTCTGGCGAGATCAAGGAACTCGAAATTGGCCACATCACTCTCCCATCTCTCGTCGCATTAACGGCCGGCAGCTTATTCGTCTCCCGAAATAAGGCAGAACAGCTAATAAAGTGCACGCCTTTTACTGCCACGCAGGATGCACCGAGCCGTGGGCCTGTCTTCATGGTTCGCATTATTGGTGACGAGATCGAGCCCACCATCAAACTGAAGCTCAGACATCTTGTTGTTGAGTACCGCGTTCATACGATCATGGATTTAATGGGGCTTGGAGAGGATGCAACTCCGCAAGAATTCGATGACTCCCTCGCGGCATCTGTCGCCAACCTGGGCGACCAGACCCAGTCCGTATTGGCTCGTCAGCCGTCTTCGCCGAGTCAATCCAAAGCAGCCAAACCTACCAAGCTGGATATTGCCTTTTCCGACTGTCTAATCGGCCTAAATCCGCTGAATTTGCCCTCCAAGTTGGTAATTGCCCTAACAGATGCGCATCTTGACGTCATGTTGCCAAAGGACCAACATATGAGGGCTTGTTTCAACATCAGAAAGGCATCTCTGCTGCTGATTGATGACATAGCAGCTGCCATTGAAGAACCTACATCAACGAAGACAAGGCGCCCGCCATCCTCTACAGCATCTGCACTTGTGACTGATATGTGCTCCATGGGCTACGTCGACATTTGCTACATCTCTTCAGCGATGGTGGTTGCCAAGGTAGCTCCCGGTGAAGATGGTGAGCAACAAATTGCTGTGGATCTACGAGACGATTTACTTGTTCTCGAGACTTGTGCCGACTCTACACAGACGCTCATCACTCTCGCGAATGCCCTGAAACCACCCACACCCCCGAGCAAAGAGAATAAATACAGAACCAATGTTGTACCGGTACAGGACCTCCTCGCCTCAATTTCTGCTGAAGCTTTTGGCCGAGCTGAGGGCGATTACGATTTTGACCAGGATTTTGCCGGAGCACAAGAATTGGCTGGCAGTATGTCGGACGCTGGGGGAAGTGACAGCTCGTTCCGCGTTGATTCCCAATACTACGGCACCGAATCTACTGGCGAAGAATTATTTGATGCAACGAAAATTATACCTTCGGAGGGCGCTCGTATGGAGGATACCACCGAAGGCGTCCTTCTAACCGGGTTTGATGCTGCTACAAGCCAGGGCTCTGTGGACAGCGAGGAGCTAGAAATCCACGACGACTTCTATGGCCAGGACATGTCGGGTGAGCAGGTAGCGAAGGTGTGGAATTCATCAAAAAACACCTACGACAGTGCGCCTGGGACGCTTGTCAAGCACAGCCCAGTCCAAGTCTCGGTTCGCGACGTTCACGTCATTTGGAATCTTTTTGATGGCTATGACTGGCAACAAACACGAGACACTATTACCAAGGCAGTTCAAGAAGTTGAAAACCGAGCCTTCGAACGCCAATCGCGTACAACAAGCGCACAGATACAGGAAGAAGAGTTTGACGATGGCGAGGCCATTGGTGACTTCTTGTTCAACTCTATCTACATTGGCATTCCGGCGAACCGCGACCCACAGGAGCTTTCGCGGGCGATCAATGAGGGCCTCAATGACGCCATGACCGAGACTGAATCAGTTGCCACCACTGCATTTACGACAACAACCAACCGTGGTATCCGTCGTCGAGAGCCAAAGTCGAAGCGACTTCGGCTTAGCAGAAGTCGACACCACAAGATAACTTTTGAACTGCAAGGCGTAAATGCAGACCTTGTCGTGTACCCCCCAGGATCCGGGGAGACGCAAAGCAGCATTGACGTTCGTGTGCAGAACCTTGACATTTTCGACCACGTTCCTACATCTACCTGGAGGAAATTTGCAACATACGATCAGGATAAGGGTGAACGCGAGATGGGCACCAGCATGGTGCATCTGGAAATTTTGAACGTCAAGCCTATACCGGAACTTGGCGCTGCCGAAATAGTTCTCAGAGCAACAATCTTGCCCCTTCGACTGCACGTTGATCAAGACGCCCTAGACTTCATCACACGATTCTTTGAGTTCAAGGATGACAAGGTGCCGGTCCATGCTTCGCCTAGCGATGTACCATTTGTACAAAGGGCCGAGATTAATAGCATAGGTGTGAAGCTCGACTTCAAACCCAAGCGCGTCGACTATGCCGGATTGCGTTCGGGCCACACAACAGAATTCATGAACTTCATTACCCTCGAGGAGTCTCGCATGGTGCTGCGCCATGTCATTATTTACGGCGTGTCTGGATTTGACCGCCTCGGTAAGACGCTGAACGACATCTGGATGCCCGACGTGCGAACAAATCAACTACCCGGTGTGATTGCGGGACTTGCACCTGTACGATCACTCGTCAACATTGGCAGCGGCTTCAAGGACCTCGTGGAAATTCCTATTCGCGAATATCAGAAGGACGGCCGCGTCTTCCGAAGCATTTCGAAGGGTGCGACGGCCTTTGCACGCACGACTGGCACGGAAATTGTCAAGCTCGGTGCCAAGCTTGCTGTCGGTACACAATATGCTCTGCTCGGTGCTGAGGATATGCTTGGCGAGAAACGCAACGAAGAACTACACTGGGAGGATGACGATCTGGATGAGGAAGAGAAGAAGCAGATTTCTCTGTATGCGGACCAACCCACAGGTGTCATCCAAGGAATTCNGGGGGGGTTATCGATCGCTGGCTCGCGACGTGAACCTCGCCCGGGACGCCATTATCGCTGTGCCAGGTGAAGTCATGGAAAATGCGTCGGCAGCAGGTGTCGCCAAAGTGGTGCTGAAGCGCGCTCCAACGATTATCTTTAGGCCTGCAGTGGGAGTTACCAAGGCCATTGGGCAGACGCTAATGGGCGCCACTAACGCGATGGACCCGAACAACAGGCGGAGGATTGACGAGGCAGGTCTTCTTCACATGACTATCATCCATGCCAAACTAACAATTTGCAGAAATATAAACACTAGGAACGACCACGCTCGACGATACGAAGATAACGACTTGATTTCTCCAGTACAAATTGCATGGCAAGCGAGAATACGAATTGATTCACGTGTTGACTTTCCGCCATCATAACCAGTATTTCACGACGGCGTTTTTTTTCCTACTCGACAATTTGTTTGGCATATTTATTTCGCATAAACTGAAAGACAAGACTGGATAACGGGCGCCTGCCCATGTTTTATACAATAGAATAGACTAGATGCAAAAATGCCATTATATATCCTATATGAGAAAGTTGATGATCGTTGGTGGACTACCGCTACAGACGGCACGAGGTACCTGCATCTACGCTATGTTAGGAGTATCCGCTGCCTCAGTGCTACTGCTTGAACATCATCACCCCACCTGACCTCACTCGTTTGCCTTCATGCCTAGCCAAGCCTGGCCTAACACCACACGATCTATCCACTCCCCCAGCATAACTGCAAAGCATCCGTACCCGGCACATGCGATCCATCATGGCCAACATCCAGCGCGTAAGGTAATTTCAAGTAAATAGGCATTTACTTTGAGTATACTTAATTTGAATGTTATCTTTCAACTTTCAGCTATGACGAAAGCGCATAAATCATCTACCAGTTTCTTGAGTAGTTGCTGGTCACGCGCTCCACAGCACTTACGCCTTCTTCACCCTGTCGCCCGCTACTTGACGGTCTTGACAGCTTCATCATCACAATAATACGCATGATTCCTTGAAAAGGACGGTTGCTTCGTGTGTTCTGCTCCTTGCGCCTCTCTCTCGTCGCCTCGCTCGATACCCATTAAAAGTAGTAGTATATTTATTCAATTTACCCTATGCTTTAATAGTAAGAATATTTGCCTTGGATAAATAGCTACCTGTTATACAATTTGGGAAGGGTTACTCGCCTTGTAGTCCACCAGTATCTGCTTCAACTTCTCGTCACGCTCCTCATTCCCAAACATGACAGCATACATGGTCGTCGCATCCATTCTGACATGAAAGGTGTCTCGCATGGGAAACTCATACACCACCTCTTGAAGACCTGAGCCATCGGCGAACATCCTTCCCTCGTCATGATTGATGTTGGGTGTTGGGTCCTTCTCCGTTACCATGACGGCAGTACCACATACGTGAAAGATGGTCTCGGTATTGTTATAGTACGTCTCGCCCTGTTCTGCCCGCACAAGCACATCCTTAACGGGATACCCGTATAAGCGGCAGATGAAGTCGCCCTGGCGGGCCTGCGGTGGTACAAACGCAAATTTGTACGCGGTAAAGTCGCAGGAGTTGCCGGCCTGGATCATTGCCAGGCGCGGCTCCGTCAACTCCGTTAGTGGGTGATTCCAGGCGCCCTGCAGCGCTGGCCGGGTCCCAGGGTAGAACCAGTCCCAGCACCCCTCATGGTGCGTTGATGACTTAAAATCAGCCCGATAATGCTCCCAGTTGGAAACGGAGGGCAAGTCGTTGCTCTCATCGTCACCCATGATTTTCTCCATCAGGTCATCATTCTCCTTTGTGGCGCGCTGAAGATCGTCCTTGTAAAGTCGTTGCACCTCCGCATCCCATTTGTCGGTCAACTCCACCGACGCAACGAGTTCGCTGACAGAAGGCCCGAGGGAGATGATTGCGCCGAGGTCGGTGCCCGGGCACTTCATCAGTGAATTTTTAATATCCTTCTCCGCGCTGCCGTCCTCAACTTTCAGCGGGCAATGGTTTGCTGGTGCGTGCCGCAGGTTCACTACACCAGCCACCGAGTCTTTGAGGTTTAGCATGGTGCGGAGCGTGCGCAGGAACTTGAACCGCGTGATACAGCCGTTGGGCAGAAGCTTGTTGGCATTCATGAAGCGGACAGTGTCGACCCAGACTTCGTACAGCGATTTTTGGTAGTCCATAGGAAACCCGCGTCCGTCCGATGATAAACCCACGAGTCCATAGATCTTGTCGCGGGCGTCTTTGGCGTGTGCTTCGGCGTTGTTGACGATGAGGCTCCTCAATGTGCAGCTGCCCGCCTGCTTGTCGTTTCGTAAATGGTCCAAGACAGCAGGACCGCGGAGGTTATGCTTCACGACTGAGGGGTCATATTCTTGCTCAATCCCGCTGTACCAGTCGTTGTCCGTGTCTTCATAGTACGCCGACGTGTCGTACATCTGTTCTCGACCTGTCGTCTCATCCGTAGCTCCGGTCGATGGCGTTGCATGCCCATCTTGCACGCGCAGCCAGATCATGAAGCGCTCCCAGTCAATCGGGTCGCTGCCCAGCAGAAGCTGGATGCGTCGAGCCTTTCCAATCTCCTGCCTGATCCAAACACGGTTCCAGTATTCGTCCGAAGTAACTCGTGTGTACAGAGCGTCGTCTTTAGTCATCTTCGACTGGTCCATGTTGAGGTTTTGCTTCATGTTCGCCAGCTCCTCGCCCAGCCAGACCACGACCGTGGATGCACGCATGTAGATGTGCGGCATGATTTGGATCTGACGTGTACGCTCGGCAACATTTTTCTGGTCAATTGACAGCGCATCAATCCAGATCAAGTTGCCTCTACCTATTTTGCGAAAATAGTCCAGGGCTGCAAAGAGGTTTAACGCGACAGCCATCTCCACGCCGTTCACGAGGATAGACTTTTTGACGGTTTCATCGCCCCAGCGGTAAGAAAGGGCCTCGTACTTGGGGCGTTTGGCGAAGGCAGTAGTTTTGAGCTGGCATGAGATGAGACCGTTCGCGCTTAGGTTGCGCTCTACAGTGATGAGACGGATGCTGTCGGCGTTGTCAAGTAGAGGTTCGCTTTGATAGGGTTCGAGCCGCTTTGGCTCGTTCGTTGCAGCACTCATGACTGTCTGTAATTGTCTTATTTGCGGTGTTTTCGAAGAAAGAAAGGCTTAATATCATACTATCTGCGTCCAAGTCTTCCCAGTGTTCCGTACTGGTCTTTATATTTTCCGCGCAAATTCTGGAAGTGGACTGGATATTCAGCCCCAGCCGACCGTGATGGGGCAGCTGAACAGTGCACACAGGGGTCTTTAATTGTGATTCCGTGTCGTGTGGGCATCATTGCGAGAGAGACAGTAAACTCCTGAAAAATAATACAGACAGTAATTCTAAACCAGATTTAGTACTCAGGGGTTCGCCAAGTGAAGGGCAGTCCAGCGGGAGTGGGATCGTCAGAATTATGAACGCGACAAGTAAGTCAGCGACGACCACATTTACAACCTTGAAGTGATCATTGGCTGAAACATGGAATCTTCTAAATATAAATACTGATGGCAAGAGAATAGCTCAACTAGCCGAAGCGCTGTTAATAGCTACATATTGCTGCACACATGTTCAAGCGAGAGTTGCCAATCGTCACATCGGTGCTGACGCCGGCCATCGGTCGAAGATTATGGTGGTTGATATAACCTAGCGATTGCATTGGAATATTAACTATCTGGCTTCGGTTGTGACTTATGGGCCGCCCATTGTTCCGCCGTGAGCTCGTACATGGCATCCAGCTCCTCGTACTCGGGATGGTCTACCGGTGTTTCTGTTGGCACATCCCCTACATAGACAAACCCAACTCTCTCAAGCGTAGCCCTCGTTGCCGCGTACATCCTCATCGTCAAGCCCGTCATACGCTGCAGCCTTTGAACTTCAAATGCGTACCGAAGAACTGCACTCGCGCCCTCCGACGCAAAGCCCTGCTTCCAGTACGTGGGCATCAACCTGTACCCGAGCTCTGCTTCACTCCCAGGATTTTCAGTGGACGGGAGCAGCATCCATTCGCCGATCGGCGTGCCATTGAAGAAGCCGATCCAGCACCCTCGCGGTGGTTGCTGGGAGTTCATCGCGATACAGCGACGATGTGATGCGAGGATTTCCTCGCGTGTCGCCGGTCTGCCCATGATGTATCGCTGGACGTCCGGATTCGAATTCATCTCTATTTCGAAAGGAATGTGCTCATCCGACAAGGGAACGAGAGTAAGCCGGCCTGTAGACAGTTTTGGAAGCATCGCAATTAACGGAATTTAGAATATGTCGCGATGCGTCTGCTGAGCCGTGGTGGAAGCCAGGATGACTTAGTTGCTGTGCTGCAGGTAACTTTGCAGGCAGTGCAGGCTGGTAATAACTAGTTGTTGCATTATGGAGTGGATCGTGCTTACGAAAGACGCTTGCAACGCTCGAGTGCGCAGTGTTTTAGAGAGCCGGGTGGTATAACAGGGTAATTCTATTCCTTATCCTTCTATAAAATAAAAGTAAAGAGTATAGGAGGAAATACCTCCTTATATAAGTGAATTATAGTAAAAAGTAAGTACCTTTACCCTTATTCTATATATAATAAAGGTAGAATTTATACTCTAATTCTTCTTTCTTTTAATTGTACCCTATATATATTAATATACCCCTTAACTTAAGGTTATTTATATAAGCTAAAAATACTTTAATATTATTTCTTTAATAGTATATATATACCTAGNTTTTTTTATACTTTAAATAAATATTTATTAAGCTCTTTAAATATAATAAAAATATAAATAAAGTATAATNAAAATTTAATAAAGAATAATAACCTTAAGTATATATTAATAAGAAAGATAAGTTACTATAATAGGCTAAGCCTGGAAGTAGCTCGGTCGGCACTCTCGTTGTGATCCCAGCCATCGTAGCTGGGGTCCGCCAGTAAGTGAGATTATATCAGATGAGCTTAGGAGCTCCACTCCTAAGCTCCCCTTTCTCCTTTTATTCTTCTTCTTTAACTTTATAATACTTATAATAGTTACCTAATTAGGTTATTAATATACTTAATTTAGACTATTATATTATTATAAAAGGTATTATAATATATATATTTTTAATTATTATAGACTTAAATAAAATAAACCTAAAATTAATAATTATTATTATAAGGGTTTAAAAAGATTTATTTAATCTACCTAATAATCTTATTATAAAGAGGAAAAATTAAAGAACTAAGAGGAGAGATCCTCTAGATCTCTCCTATAATATCCTTTATAAGTACTAACTATAGTATTAGTTAGATAGATAACTATTAAATATAGGATTGTAATTAGGGTCGTGATTTATTCTATTATAGTGGTGTAATAAGGTCTTTAGGCCGAGTCTCTTTTAGGGTCTAACTTGTAATAGTATCCCCCCCCCCTCCTATAAGTAACACTCTTAAATATCAAGTATAGCCGCGCTGGCTAAGGCCACTACTAGTTCCTAGGTTAGTTCTTAGTAGCCTATTTACTTAATAAGGTATTTCTTTATATAGCCCTATCTATATTAGATGTGCTTTTCTCCTATAATAGCCTCTATCTCCTATTCTTCTTTGCCCTTAATAAGCTATAAAAATAGCTAGCTATTAGTTTAAGTTTATAATAATAAGGGATTTATTATAGTAAGTTATATTAAGGTTATATAGAAAATATTATAAATACTAGGTAATATATTAAGATAGTAGTTATATAAGTTAATTCTCTTAGTTATTATAAACTTTATATACTTTATATTTAGCTTTTTATATAGTTATTTTATATAGATATTCCTTAAATTAAGCTAGACTTTATTATTAACTTTAAAGGCTAGTGTCTATTAATATACTTAGTTAGTTATATCTTCTTAAAATTACTAGGTAATTATTATTATTATTTATATCTATTTTATAACTTACTTTAGTTTTAATATAATAGTATTTACTTATTAAACTAGGCTTTATAAACTTATTAATAATAGTTCCTTTAATATAAATATTATAAGTTTAATATAATAACTATATATTAAGAAGAATAGATTAACCTTTATTAAGGCTATATCTTAGTTATTAATAGCTAGCTTTATATATAATAGTAAATTTATCTAATTATCTTAGTTATAGTTTATAAATATATAGATATATACCTCTATTATTTAATTTATTTATTTAATTAAATTATCTATTTTTAGGTAATAAATTATAAATAGTTATTATATAATTTAAAGTAGTATATATAGTTATTTTTATAATTATTTAATAAACTAGATATTTTTATTTAAGATAATAGCCTTAAAAATACTATAGTATTAATAAAAAATATAAATAAACTTCTTTATTATAGTTTCTATTTTAGATGTCTTTATAGGGCTTAAAAATAACCCTTTTACTTAATTAGTCTATAATAACTATTAAGTTTAAATAGTTATTACTCTTAGGAAGGTCTATAATAAAGTTAATAGATATTTCTTATTAAATTTAATTAGGGACTAGGAGTGGTTTTAGGAAACCACTCTTTCTCTCTCTTTATACCTTATTTCCCCTATAACTATTATAATTTTAAATAAATTATTATATATCGCCTAATATACCTAGCTAAAAGAACTACCTAGAAAGTAAGTTTATAAGGCTTTCTTATCTAGGATATCTTATTAATAGTAAGTTATATATTTCTTAGATAATTCTTATCTATAATAGCTTTTAGTTTAATATCTATTATTATCTATAGAATAATAGTTCTTTATCTATTAATAATAAATATTTACTAATAAATAACTTTAAATTAAGTTCTATTAAAAAGGTTTATTATTACTATAATATATTTTAGATAATATTTTTATAACTTATATCTTACTCCTTACCTTATACCTAAAGTATACTATTTTCTACTAGTAATTCTAGCTTTAGTACTTCCTTAATACTTTATATATAAATATCTTAAGAAGACTCTCTTTACCTTATAACTAATACTAGTTTATAATAAGTAATCTTAATAGAAACTAGTATAATAGGTTTTTAAAGGGTATATATAGTTTCTAGTTTTAATAACTATATTATATAATATTATAGTTAATTATTATTTACTTTTTTTAGTATATCTTACTCTTTATAAGAAAATATATCTACTCTTTTATTTTATTTTTTAGGTATATATAAGATAATAAAATTATATCTTAATAAGATAAAAGACTACCTTATTTATTATTTTATTAGCTTCCTAGCTATTATAAAGTATTTAAGGTTCTTATAATTAATCTAAATTTTAAACTTCTTTATATTATATAGTTCTCTATCTTATTCTTCTAGATACTTAATAATTACTAATATCTCCTTATTATAAATCTTATAATTATATTTTATAAGGGTATTTTTCTTTAAGTAAAATATATATAATTATAGTATTTTATTATTATTAAATTATATTAAGACTTTACTAATACTTTAAGTAAAAGTATTTATTTCTAAGATAATCCTATATTTTAGGTTAAATTATAATAAGACTAGAGCCTTTATAAAAAGCTCTTTTAATTAATAAAAGGCAGTTTTAGCTTTATTAGTCTATTAGTAAACTTAGTCCTTTTTAGTAAGTATAATAAAAAGAGTAGTTAGTACTAAATATCTTTTTATAAATTATTAATAGAAGTTTATAAATCTAAGGAAGCTCTATATTACCTTTACTAATCTTAGTATTTCTTACTTAATAATAGCTTTAACCTTTATTAGGTCTATTTATATTCCCTTACTAGCTTTAATAATAAAGCCTAGGTATTTTATCTTAATAACTTTAAACTTATATTTATTAATATTAAATTATAATCCTACTTCTTATAATTTAGTAAGTATTTTCTTTACCTAGGCTTTATAGTCTTCCTTTATTTTATAAGTGTAGATAATAATAGAGGGAGTTAATTAACTTAAAATTTATTAAAGAGTACTAAGAACTTCTAGTATTAAGGGGGGAGCTTAGTCTATAGGTTAGTAGCTATCTTCTCTTATAAGGCTTTATTAATATCTACTAAGTTTACTAAGAATATCTTAATCTATCTATCTTTTCTTTAATATTATAACTAGGTGTGGAATCCTATCCTAGATATCTAAGTTAGTAAGCTCCCTATTAGGCCTTTAATATTACTCCCTATTTTTAATTATTAAGGCTTAATCTCTAAGTATTCTTTTATTATATAAATAATAATATCTTAGTTTTTTATCTAATCTAGGCCTATAATTATATTATAATTATCTATCTTAAGTATAATATATAAGTAAACTATATATTATATATAACTATTAATATCTATTTAAATAATAATTATCTTTAAGGTTATAGTACCTTAGTTATTATTAAAAGCTATTATCTTTTAAGGGGATATTAAAATATATTAAAGTTTATATTAATATATAAAGTATTTATCTATTATTCTATATAAGGTATAGCCTATATTTACTAATATAGATATAAAANTAATATTATTTATTAAAGTCTAAATAGTAAAGGGGGTATTCTTTAATAGGTAAGGGTCTAAGTATATTATATTTAGCTTTTTTATTAGCTCTTAAATATACTTTTATCTAAAAGCTACTCTTTTCTTAAATCTTTAGAATTTTCTATATCTTTTAGCTCTTCTAACCCCTTTTTAATAAACCTAGTTTAGGTCCTTAATACTTAAGTTAGTAGTATTATTAAGATTAAGTTATATTATTTAATATAATAGCCTTTATAGCTATATTATAGGTATACCCTTCTATCCCTCTAATCTTAGAGTTCCTTATTTATTACCTATTAAGTCTTTTACTAAGAGCTTATAGTATTTACTCTTATTTATTCCTAGTCTATAGGTTTTAGGGTTAATATATTAATTATATAGTACTAAGATTTATTATAATTATCTTTTATCTAATAAGGTAGTTTTTAGTTATTATAAAATTAATATTCCTCTAGGTTAGATTTTAGGCTTTAAAGAGTATTTATATATTTTAGGTAGGTTATTAGTAAGTTTAGTTATTTAATTAGTTTATTTTATATTATAGAGTTAATTAACCTTTTTAAATAGCTAATTTATATAATATTATCTTAGGTTATACTTTTATTATCTATAAGTTCTTTTTTAAACTTAAATAAGAATATAATAAAACTCTTATAGTCTTTTTAATATATTACTTCTAACTAGTCTATAACTTATTATTAGTTATTTAGATTATTATAATAGGTCTTTAGATAATTTATAAACTAAGTAGGACTATAATAGTTTTCTTTTACCCTTTTTTWAAAAAATACTATAATTATATCTTATAGTATCTTATTTAAATATATAAAGATATATATAAATTAATTAAATAAGTCGCCTATTATAGGTCTATTAATATAGAGTTTACTTTATATCTTAAGGTACTAGGTTTAGAAGTCCTTTTTATTTTTATTAAAATAATATAAATCTAGAAGGGTTAGTTTCTTCTTTTTAAGTTTATTTCCTACTCCTAGTTAGATAGGCTTAGGCCTAATTATTAGTAGCTAAGGGGTTATAATTAATATAACTATAGTAGATTATAATACCTAAATTTATATTTATATTACTTTTTTATTACTCTCCTAATTAATATAATTATTCTCTTAGTTAATTTATTTTTCTATTATTTTTAATTTCTTATAAGTAAGTATAAGAAATATTATATAAGGGGTTATATAAGTTTTAATTTTATAGTAAATTCTTCCTAATATAAAGGTTTAGAAAGATTTATTTAATTTACTTAATAATCTTATTATAAAGAGGAAGAATTAAAGAACTAAGAGGAGAGATCCTCTAGATCTCTCCTATAATATCCTTTATGAGTACTGACCACAGTGTTGGTTAGATAGGTAACCATTGAACATGGGATCGCGACCAGGGTCGCGATCTATTCTATTATAGCGGTGTAATAAGGTCTTTAGGCCGAGTCTCTTTTAGGGTCTAACCCATAATAATTATAAATTATTTATTATAATTTAGGCTTAAAATCTTCTATATTTTAAGTATTTTTAATATTATATTAGATATATTATCTAGACTCCTTTAATATAAACCTATTTAATAAATAACTAAGTAAAATATATATAATAAACTTAATATATTTTATATAAAAAAGAGCTTTTATTAAGTTATTAGGTATTTTAAAAAATTAAAGAAGATTAAGTCTATTAGATATCCTAAGAGGTAAAGATATATATAATTTTATATTTAATTAAGAAATAATATAGTCTAGATTAAAAGGTTAAATTCTAGCCCCTTAAAAAATCTCCTAAAATATTTAATTTAATTAAAATAATTTTATATATAAAATAAAATATAAAAAAAAACTCCTTTTTATTAATATAAGTTATTTTAGCCTTTATTAAATTATTAATTATTTAATTATATAATATATTTAATAAGAAAGTAGGCTAGATAAATAAGTGGGCCACTTTACTTAATTTTTACTTTATATAACTTTAATAGTTAATTCCTTAATAATATCTAATAGAAACTCCATTAAAAGAGGCAAGAATTAATCTCGCCCTCGAAGAACTTGAAAAAAACACCTTATTAAGTAATAGGAAGCTTAGGTCTATCTACAATATACCACGATCAACACTAGAGGCGCGACACGACAGGCGCGCTATGCGATGTAATTATACCGCCAATTTAAGAAAACTTATAGATATAGAAGAGAGAGCCCTTATAAAGTTCATTCTTTAGCTTGATTCGCAAGGGCTACCTCCTAGGTATGTAAATGTGGAGGATATGGCGAACCAACTGCTCTCCAAGCGCAGCACGAAACACATCGGCGTGCACTAGGCGAAAAACTTTATATAACAACAACTAGAGCTTACCACGCGTTTTAAACGGAGATATAACTACTAGAGAGCTAAATGCGAAGATCTAAAGGTTATTTATAGCTAGTTTGCGCTTCTAGAGAATATAATCGTAAAATATAGTATTATAGAGTCTGAGATCTATAACTTTAATAAGACTAGGTTTATAATAGGTCTTATCTTAATAGAAATAGTTATTATAAGTTCTAATTAAAGTAAAAAGGCAAAAGTAATATAACCTAGTAATAGGGAATAGGTAACTATAATTTAAGGTGGGTAGTACCACTATATATAGTAGTTAAAGGTAAAAAACACCTTTTAACCTAGTATAAAGATATATAACTCCCTATAGATTAGCGTGTTAATATAAGTACAAATAACTAGATAATAAATAAAATCAATATAGATTAAATAAAACATTTTAATTAATCTACTAAAGATTAAAAGACCGGCGTATATTACCTCCTTATCCTTAATAGGCATAAAAGTCACCATTTAACTATATTTAAGCTTTATTATTAGGAGAATAATATTATCACACTTTATATACCTACTTATTCCTTATATATACTCTAACCTCTTAATATTAGTTATTTTACTCCTTTAAAAAGAGTTATAGGTAATAAATTAAGGATCTTATAAAGGCTAGTATCACCTATATTATAAAGGAAGATTTCTTTCCTGTGTTTTATACCACTTTTAATAAGTTAATAATAAAATAAAATATCTAAGGTGGTTTCTAAAGGGCTAGAATTATACCTTTTAATCTTAAAAAGGTTATTTCTATATTAGATCTCAAGTTTATAATACTAAGTCCTACAAGCTCACAACTAGGTTTATCTAGATCTTAGACCTCTAAAATACTATAAACTATAAAAGAGATAGGTTTATAGGCTTCTATTCTAAAAAATTAAATAACTAACTATCTATTAAGCTCTCTAACTAAAAGTATAGAGGCACTTAAGTATATTAAGAAAGGTACGACAGCTATTATATATAAGCTTACTCTTTTACACACTTAGCTAAAGGCATTTAAAACCACACTTATATTAGTTAGTAAATGCTAGTAAGTAAAAAAAATAAGATTAAGGGCTAGAGGATCACTTTTAGTATAGGATAGAAGAGATTTAAAGGAATAGATAGATATAGATAGATAGGTAAAGGATAAAACACAGGCTCATGGCGGTCGGAAGGCGAGGGTTAAAACACACAGTTAGCAATATAGTGTTTACAGCAAGACTAGATATAATACGCGCACCTATTTAATTGATATAGAAACCAGTGAGGAAGAGGTTTCTAAATAGTTTTAGATGTTTTTTTCTGTTGTTATTGAATTATTAATGGCTAAAGGGTAAATGGTCAGATGAAGTGGCCTGTTCACTTGTCTGGCCCACTTACTTATTAGATATATTACTCTTTTAAATAATTAAAAATAAATAATATTTAATAATTAAAGTATATATAATAAATAAATAAATATATATAATATAATTATATTATTTATTTTATAATATAACTTAAAATCTATTAATTAATAACTTTTATATTTATTAAAGATTAATAACTTATATTTATTAATTTTTATTATTTAATAATTTATTAACCTTAAATAAATTAAATTTATAGTTTATTATATTAAGGAATTTAAATAAATTATAATTAAGTTTAGTAATTAAGGAAATAAACTTAAAATAAAATTTTTTTATAAACGACTTAAAAAAGAACTTAAGGATAATATTTATTAAGATAACTAACTACTACTATTTAATAACTTTATAAAACTAGTTATTAAAGTAAATAACTATCTATATAAGTATAAATAAAAAAANGGAAAATAAAGTAATAATAGGAGTTTTAAAAAGTTTAATAAACCTAATAGTAATAAATTATATAAAGGTAATATCTTTTAAGGCTATTATTTTAGACCTATAAAACTTAATATAGTAAATAAAAAACCCTTTAAGTATTATAATTATAGAAAACTAAGTTATATAGTAAATAAGTATAAGGTATTAAAGAAACCCTAAAAACTTATAAATAAAAAATAAAATATTAATATAATTAATTATAAAAAATTACTTATTTAAAATATTAATATAATAAATAATAAAGAGTACTTCTTAGATATAGACTACTACTTAACTTAAGTATACTATAAACCCTTAACTAATAAGGAATCTTATAATATTTATTTTATTAATAATATTAACTTAAAAGATAAAGACTAAAAATATAATACTTAGTTTCTAATATATAATAAGGTACCTTAGATATAACTTAACCTTATTAATATATATAATATTATGCTTATAACTCCTAAGGAAGAAAACTAAGACTAGGAATCTAAAATATAATTAAACTCCTAGGACCTTAATAAAAGTTTTAAAGATTACTATAATTTAATTAGATAATAATTTTATAATAAAGGAGAACTTATATAAGCTATAATTATTAAAATAAATATTACTAACTTACTTATACTTCTCTTAAGCCTAGAAGAAAGGTAGGAACTATTATATATTAATAAGGAATACCTTAAGATAGGGTTTATATATTAAAACTATATTATAATCTTATAGGCCTTATACCCTTTAATTATTATATATAATACCTCTAAAAGAAGCTAGACTATTATTAGCTTCCTAGTTATAACCTATATAATAACTTACTTAAAGAAATTAATTTAAGGCACTAAAGAATTAATACTATATTAGGTAAAATACCTAAAGAAGAGTTACTTACTTATAGGGTTATTACTAGGTTACTAAGATAATTAGTTATTATAGATTTTTCTTTATATAAGTAGGTTAGTTTACCTATATATATATATAAGGTATTATTTATTATCTATCTATTATTTACTCTTTTATTAATTAATTAATTAAATCCTTTATTTAAATTTTTAAAGCCTTTCCTAAGAGAGTAGCTACTAGTAGGTAAGCCTAAGTAGCTATTACTACTACTATTAACCTTATTACTTTTACCACACTAAATAATAGATTATTATAACCACCTTTTAAAGCCTTAAAAATTAGTATACTAATTAGGAAGTATTTAATTAAATGGTCCTTTATATAAATTCGATGAAGAACTTAAAAACCCGTAAGCTATAATAGCAACTAGTATTAAGGCCAAATAGCTGTAGAACCTACCTTATAGTAAGGAAATAACTTAGTTAGAGGAAGTTACCTTATAAGTAACTTTTAAAGTATATATGTTTTATCTACCTTAATATAATACCTAATCTAATAGATTTATTATAATAAAATAAAATTATAAATAATATTATATTAAAAATAAAAACCCTTATATTATTTAAGTTATAATCTTATAATATAAAGATAATAGAAATAATATAATAATAAGGTACTTACTTAGCTTAAGCTTAATTAATATAAATAGTAGATAATCTAATTATTATTAAAGCTCTAATAAACTAAAAAAGAAGAGAACTTAAACTCTCTTTAATATTCTAAAGGAATTTAACTAGTTAGGAAATAATAGTTATTATTACTAATAAGACTAACTCTTTAATAAAGATCTAATTAGTCTTTATATACTATAAATATTAATAATATTATATACCTTATAATTAATATCCTTATTAAAGGAACTAAGATTAAAGTAATAATAAATAATAAAATATAAAAAAACTTTATCTTATTAAAACTTATTAATAGATTATAATTACTTTAAAATAAAAAAATAAGTCTTATTAACTTATAATTATAAATAAAAGAGAAGTTAAGTATAATTAAAAAATAATAAATTAAGAAATTATATAACTTCTTATTTTTATTAAAAGCTATAATAAAACTTTTATTATAAATATTATAAAAATCTTAAAATATAATATTATATTAAAAATATCTTAATTATAAATAAATAATCTTAAAGTTAATTAAAAAATAAATTAACTTTAATAAAATATATTAAAATATAATTATAATAAAAAGAGTAACGTACATGCATAGCGAATGTCGCAGTATAGCGAATGTCGCACGCCAACCTGCCCACCCACCAAACCTCCCCAAATCACCGATTTCCTTCACACATAAAGATGCCTTAGAAAAATGATAAATCGCAACTAGTCCTTGCTCTCCAAGTAATGGAAAATGATCCTAAACTAAGCGCTCGAGCCGCAGCACGAATCTACTCCGTAGATCCCCAAAAGGTCCAATGACGCCACAACGGCATATAGTCTAGACGTGATATACCTACTAATTTAAGGAAATTGACGGATTTAGAGGAATTAACTATTTCTAAATATATTCTAGATCTAGCTGCTAAAGGATTTCCTCCTCGCCTGACTGTTGTGAGAGATATAATAAACCGGCTTCTCGTAACGCGTGGTGCGATATGCGTGGTAGACCGTTAGCCAAATAATTTCATCTAATAACGACTAGAGCTTAAGACGTATTTTATATATAAATATAATTACTAGAGGGCTAAATATAAAGATCTAAAACTTATTTAAGATTGGTTTATACTTATTTAGAATATAATTATAAAATATAGTATCTAGGGGGAGGATGTCTATAACTTTGATAAGACTGGATTTATAATGGGGGTTATCTCTGCGTCTACTGTTGTGATAAGCTCCGACGGGCGCTAGAAGGCTAAAATAGTGTAGCCTGGCAATAGAGAGTGGATTACTATAATCCAAGGAATTAATTCCCAGGGCTGGGCAATCCCGCCATTTATTATTGTTGCTAGTAAAAACCACCTTACTTCTTGGTATGAAAATAGTGGCTTCCCGCCTAATTAGGTAATTTCTATTACTAAGAATAACTAGATAATAAATGAGAAAGCTATAGATTAGATTTAGTATTTTAATTAGTATATTAAAACATAAGCTATTAGTAAATACTACCTCCTGGTCCTAGATAGGTATAAGAGTTACTACTCTAATGAGTTTAAGTAATATTATAAGGATAATAATATTATTACCCTTTATATATCTATATACTTATTATATATCCTCTAGCTACTTAATATTAGTTGTTTTAGCCCGTTAAAGACTGCTTATGGCAAAGAAGTCGAGGACTTAATCTAAGCCTATATAACCTATATTACTAAAGAGGATTTCTTTCTAGCCTTTCTTACTGCCTTTAAGGCTATAATAACAGAGAAGAATATATAAGGAGGATTTAAGGGTGTTAGAATTATTCCTTTTAGCCCTAAATCTGTTATTTCTAAGCTAGATATTAAGCTAAACAACATAACACCTCTAACCTCCTGACTAAGTACGTCGTAAGTGTATATTTCTAAAACACAAAATAATCCGATTAAACTAGTTTTATAATCTACTTATATTACTAAGTGTATTACTAACCACTAAAATAGCTCTTTAACTTCTATTTTTAAGGCTGTGTGTTAATTATCTAAGGGCTTAGCTAAGATTATCCACTAAGTCACTATTATCTTTAGGGAGAATAAGTCCCTCTAGGCTACTAATAAGCTTATTAGTAAATACTAAAGAGTAAAAAAGACTCGCCTATAGCTCAGGGGAACACTCAGTTAGTAGGATGTATAGGATTTACTAGATAGGAACGGCATAGGTGAGTAGATAAAATAGGAAACCTAAGTTAGAAGTGGTTGAAAGCCGTGGGTCGAACTGTGTGTATAATGGTGTGGTGTCTATAAAAAGCTTGGCTATAACACATGAATATATGAAAGTATAATAAATGTCTCTATAGAGAGTGACTCTAATTAGTCCTATTTTATTTTATTAAAACTTATAAAGTTATGGGGAGGTTTGGTAGGTGGGCAGGTTGGCGTGCGACATTCGCTATACTGCGACATTTGCTATGCATGTACGTTAATTATAAGAAAAAAATACCTTTATTAAATTATAAATAGTCTTAAGGAATTTATATAATAACCTAAAAACTAAAAGCTAATATAATAGAGATTCTTAAGAAATACTTAAAGTATAATAAATTATTTAATAATAAACTAAAAATAAGACTATTAAAGTACTTATATTAAGACTATAAAATTAAACTTTAGTCTAATAAATAATTAAAGTTTTATAAGGTATATTTATAAAACCTTAAGTAAGACTAAGTACTTAAGGAGTACTTAAAGGAGAACCTATAAAAGGGTTATATTAGACTATTAAAATTACTAGTAAGATATTTAATCTTATAGGTTTTAAAGAAAAATAAAAAACTAAGATTATATATTAACTATTAATAACTAAATAAAATTATAATTAAGAATTAATAT